>JAJOZX010001370.1:885000-925000 GCA_023014485.1 Bathynomus jamesi | reverse complement strand
TGTACCTCTCCTCTCTCCTTCAGGCGTCTCTCCCTCCTACAGGCGTCTCTCTCTTCTTCAGGTCTCTCTCTCCTTCAGCTGTCTCTCTCACCTTGGCTCAGCCAACTCGCTGATTCTGGCTGATTAGGAGCCTATAAAACAACGCCAACTCGGCTGAAGTCTTAGTGTGCACTTGGCTCCTGCCAGGTGAACACCTCTCCTCCTTTCTCTCCTCCTCTCTCTCCTTTCTCTTGGGGGATAACGCCGCCTCCAAGTTTCATGACCCCCCCTTGTTGCACCTGCAGCATCCCCCCTTTGGGGGAATTTTTTTTTTCTTTTTTCTTTTTTTCCTTTTTTTTTTTTTTTTTTTTCTGCACCCCCACCCCCTTTGCAACAACCCCACCCCCCTTTGCAACATTACATAAATAACCTGCAACATTCTTGCACTCTCCCCTTTTGCGGCTATACTACTATTGCTTATCTATACTTACTATCTGTGTATACTTGCCTCTCTCTCTCTCTCTAGTGTGTGTGTGTGTGTGTGGAATATAACTGTCCATAAACCACGTAACAAAATTAAACTGAGTATTAGTATATAGATGAAGCAGCGTTCATTTCGTGTGGGCTTGTGTTTGTTTTGAAGTTCTAAAATTGCTTCACCATTTTACTGTTTTTATAAGAAACTAATGATATCCAAAGATGTATCTTTTAACCAGTGAACTTCCTCCTGCGACTAAATTTACTTCTCTTTTTTTGATTGTTGTCTTTTATCATCTGTTCTTTGTTCTCTGTTACTTTTACTCTGCGAGGGCGGATCTAGGCATCTTAGTAAGGTGGGGGGGGATCCAAAGAAAAAAGGGCACCCCCCCTAAAATAAAAAGGGCACAGTACTAAAAAATTGGTTTCTTAAAACAGACCATCAATGAGAGAGTGTAAAATCAATTGTATTGTTTATTAGATCAGTCTCATTCAAATATGATGCAAAATAAAAATCTATTTGGGTATGACAATTATTACAGAAAATTTTTCAAACATTTACAAATGTCTTGCCAATTAAAAGAACTATCCAGTCCCGTAGCCAGGACTTTCCAAGGAGGGGGGAGTCGAAATCGTAGAAAGGCGGACTTTTTGGTGCAATGACCGAGTCACTGCGGAGGGGGTTTAGAGTAGTTTAGAGAAGTTTGTGAAGTTTCAAAAGAAAATGCAAAAAAAAATGCAAGTGTTTATTTACTAAGTGATGTTGCATATTATAATATCACATCATACGTTATGACTATGGTTACAAAAGTGGACGTTTCCTGTGAAATGGGGGTCGAATGGGAGGAGGGGTTCGTTCAATCACCCCCTGGCTACGGGCCTGCTATCAGAATAAGATGAAGATAAAAATAGTGGTATGGCTGCTCCAGTACTAAAGGCACTTATGAAAACCACTGCAACTACAAATTTGGAAGTACAATGTATACGGATAAAGATTCAAAATAGAATTTGAATAAAATAAAATAACCATGATCTATTTACAAAAAAAAAAATTGTTTTCAGAGGCATACACAGCATTCAAACAGGGCACTTACACTTGAAAAAAGGGCACTTGCAATAAATAATGTGGGGGGGGGGGGGTCCTGACGTCGCCGACCGTCCCCCTAGATCTGCCCTTGCCCGGTTCCTGTTTTCTTTCATCGTCTCATTTTCTTTTTATATCTTCCCTTTTAGCTTTCGTTTTTTATGGTATATCTTTTATAAAATTTTTTTTTCGCCTTACAGGTAAACGATTCCATACCCAGAACAGTTTATCTAAAGAAGATAGATAATGGTGCATTCTGTATTCTTGTTCTCTTCTTCGTAACAGTGGCTCTCACAATTATTAATTATTTTAGGGTAAGCTTAAAGGTTTCCATATATATACTAAAAAACAAGAATTCTTATCAATATTTTTAAATTTATTTGTTCTTTCTTAAAAAAAAAAAAAAAAAAAATGCTTTTCAGAAAAAACAACCAGAGAAAAACGTTGTTGGACCATTTCTAAAACCGAAAAAGATCGATGCGAAAAGGCATTCACACCTTCAGAACTTTTCAGAGACACGGAATCACAGACATCCAAGCGTTTGAGCGAAAGGCTAAATGTATTCTGCAGAATACTTTTTCCCATTTGTTCCATGACCTTTATCGTCTGGTATTCACTTTCGTCGGTCAAAGTCTATGGCCTCCATTACTAAGAGTCATTGAATGCAAATTTATTATACTCTATTCCAAAAGTATATATTTTGTACTAACCCTATAAATTTTAACTTGTAGGGTTCACATATATATATATATTATGTTAGTGAAACACACACGCAGTATAAAAACAAAGACAAAGCGAGAGCAAATATAAATTTATTCTCACAAAATAAATTTATTCTCACAAACGTTTCGGAAGTACTCCTTCCCTCTTCAGTGCTAAAAGAAACATTTACTTACATTAAAATTAAGCTAAAAAATTAAAAAAAAATTAATAGTCAGAACTGGAATAGATAAAATGCAGATAAATATTTACAATATTAATCAATAAAAAGGTTAAAAATTACGATAAAAAGTTACAATAATTAAAATTTAAGAATGTATAAAAATTCAACTTACTATCGATAGTTCGACCGATGTCTGATAGTCATTTAAAAATAGTTTTAATTTACAAATATACTAGTCTAGAGATTCTAGTATTTTGAGGTCATTTGTGCTATAATAACAATGGTCAATAATTTGAAAATCAAAAACGCAGAGTCCAGAGACGATCGCTGTTTACGGCATCAGCTCTCATACTTGAATGTGAAGGGCGGGAAAAAGGGACCCAAAGTACGGTAACTCAAACCTAAATGCTCATTCGCGCGAATTTTAAATTGGAGCTCAGAGCAACCATCATAGCTTGCATCCTTAACGTAAGTACATTTTTCTTTTAGCGCTGAAGATGAAAGGAGTACTTCCGAAACGTTTGTAAAACTAAATTGATGTTGCTGTCGCTTTGGTCTTTCTTGTTAAGTTGTTATACTAATATATATATATATACACACACACACACACACAGCTAGTAGCTGTGCCAGCAGTTTCTTCACCTTCAAGCATTTCTTCCTTACAAAATTTCTGAAGTGTATTCGCAGAAACATGATTCTTTTTAATGTTACAAAAACTAAGGTTATGCAATTCATCCTAAAAACTGTAATCAGCCAGCTGATATAAGGTTTAAAATGAATGGTGAAGTAATTGAGGAAGTACAAGAGTTTAAGTATTTGGGTCAAACTATTACCAGCTCCTTGAGTGATGATGACTCGGATATAAGAAAACAATCTCGAAGCCTGTGTGCTAAAGCGAATATGACCATAAGGAACTTTCGTTTCTGTACAAGTGAAGCTAAAGACACACTCTTTCGTACTTTCTGCAGTAATATATACGGTCAGCAACTCTGGGTGAACTATAAAAAAGGTTCTGGCAGAACCCTAAATTTGCTGTACAACAAGTCTTTTAGACTCTTACATAAATTACCCCCAAGATGCTCAGCTTCGCAAATGTTTGCTACCCGCAATGTCCCGAGCTTCCTGGAGGTAACAAGACGTGCACAACACAGTCTAATGCAAAGAATTAAAAAATCAACCAACCCGATCATCCAAGCTATCCATGAGTCCTGCCATTTATCCTCTAAGCTATGGACTTCCTGGTACGAAAACGTCTCTCTGTAGCTCCACTTAACTTCGACAGTGCAGTATTATTTCTAATCAATTGTATATATTTCTATCCTTAGTGTATGAACTGTCATTGTATTAATAATATTTGTCATATGGACTATAGTCTGCCAATAAACCTTTTCATTTTCGTTTCATTTCATTTTCATTTATATGGCCATTGAAAATGACGCCACTACCCTCGACCTCGAGGCATCGCGCTCAACTTGCCTACCTCAGTGACACGATAGCTTTCACTATGTAACGACCATCGTAACAGGCCCTTCTTTGGCCCGTTGTCATTCATTAACTTACTAACACTAAATCAATCACGAAACCTACTTTCGTTAATCATTTAATCTAACAGTGACCTGCGTGTAATTGAACTAATAAGCTGACACATGATATAACCAAATTAATCATTCAATTTGAATTTCATTTATTTTCTGTATTTACATTCGCTCTACTGTAACCGTTTATTCGTAACTTTTATCATTTAATTGTTTGATTAATTAAAGGAAAATCAACGAGGCTTGTCAATCACCTTCATTTATCAATGAGATATAATATATCATTATAGTAATAAATTAGTATATTGATATTATTATTGTTGGTGTTGTTGTTGTTCTTACTATTGTTTTATAGTGTTTACACTAGGTATGCTTAGGAATGCATTAACTGTCGCACTATCATGTGTGTGCATATATATATATATATATATATATATAATATATATATATATATATATGTGTGTGTGTGTGTGTGTGTTTGTGTGTGTGTGTGTATGTGTGTGTTAGCCTTATAGGCTACATGTAACCAAGAACAATTTTTATTATTATTCTTTATTATTATTATTATCATTATTACTAATACTGAAAGATCAGATGGTGACCTCAATCAACCCTTAATTACTTTAATTATTCTAGTTACATTATTATAGGGCCTACGCCAAAGCCACAATATATATATATAGTGGACCTTGTTTTAGCCGTTTAAGGTGATAATGATTTAATTGTATGCAACGATTGATTAAGGCAATGACTGACTGATTTATAATGATAGGCTGGGTTAATAATTTATGATGTAATACAGTATCACGATTGGAATGAATGGTTATTTGATTAGGTCCACCATACTATTGGAAGTGACCGAAATGGCAGCGAGGTCACCAGCTTTGGTTTACGCCCAAAGCAAATTAATATTAAGGTTATGAAAGACACCTTACTTTTGTAGTTTATTATGAAAATAAATCCGTTATTTTATTCACTGTGATATAACAAAGAATTGACAGTAATTAATTGGTAGTTTTACGTTATGCTTATGGCATAGGCTTAGCTAATAAGATGAAATGTTAATAGTTAATTTACACGCAATAAATAATGTAATACTCATCGATGGTATGTAAATGGCATGCGGCATGTAATATTGAATAGGCCTAGTTAATGATATAAAGAATGCACGTGCGTTTGGTACATTGAATGGAAAAACATGACACTGATTAAGTAGGCTAAATGATTGCATGGATGCACATAGAATAATTGATGTGGCCTAATAATAATGGATTGAAATGCTTGCACAGTATCATTTATATAAGAACATCATGTGATGTTAAATGATTACGTCAAGAGAATATTTAACACACAAATATGACTTGAACATAATGACGGATGATACGCGGAAATAACGGTATTGAAATGACACTTGAATTGGATGATAGGCCTACTGCGTTCTTTCACGAGAGTCAGTTGGAACGCGTAAATACACAATTTGGGAGTATAGCCTACCGTTCGGCGGTAGGCTAATGTAGGCTTCACAAGAGTACTTAGGAAAGGGGGTACTTATCTTATGGTGACGTAACCTTTGTTGAAGGCGGGTTGAAGACAAACCTATTACGCAGATTCTAGTTGTCGTTGTCCGTTAAGCCTCTTGAGATGATGGATGTAGGCTTCGTGGAGGCCTGAGGTGATGTTACTTCTCGAGGTGCAGGCTGGCCTTGTGATATTGCAGGCGTAGGCCTGTGGTGCGGAAGATATCTCGAGGAACGTGGAGAAACTTGAAGGCCGACCCGGCAAACTGCAGGCCCGAAGTGATTCCGGTTGGGCCTCGAAAGATTGCTTCTGCAGGTGGTCTGTAGATCTTACGTGAAGACAAATTGTAGGCCCTGAAGAAAGTAGCGGCCGTGGCCCCCGGCCAGGGGGCCGGAAAGCGGTTGGTGGACGTTCGATGGTGAGCGTACGGGTGAGTGAGAGTGAGTATAAGTGGAAGCTCCTTTTTATACCGTAGGCCTGTGACGTAGACTTCATTCTTAAGACGCTTTGTCCACGCGTCTTTTAGTTGTTAACGGTTTTCGTTCGCTCCCATTGGGGAAAAATAGACGCTCCATTGTTTGACTCTTGCCCACGTGTGTTCCAAACTGTTTTATGGTAGCGTGGAAAGAAAGTATGTCTGTCGATTTGTTGGTCTATTTCTTGTCGATACGCTACAAGTAGTTCCCTCTCAGAGACGAAGGAACGATACTGAGAAGAAATACCATTCTGTAGGGAGACCTGATGAGGCCACTCCGAGATTTGACGCTTGGCCTGGTATGTCGTGGAATTCCTGACGCAGGAAGGAATGAAGGGTCGTCAGATGCTCGGAAGAGGAAGCGCTGGTGTATGGGGTGGGGGTTCCGCAGGGGAGTGGGGTTGGGGTACGGCAGGAATGGGGGACAGTGAGGAGCGAACGGAGGAAACGAGAGGGGCAGGGGGACTGTGTTGGAGGTCGAATGCTGTGCCCGTAACTCGTCGCGTGGTTGTTCTCGTTGAGGTCGCTCCTGCCGCAGGGAGAAAAAGAAACGTCGTTCGAGTCCACGAGCAGCAGGAAGTAATCCACGGAATGATGCAGAGAGACAGTTGATGAAGGCAGGGGATCGCCACCCCTGTGCCTGAAGTGTTTGTTTTGCGTGGATGCATGTGTGCGCTCTGCTCGTTGATTGAAGAATGCTTTCTTTTTAGGCCTTCCCGTAGGGAATGGGGAAGGGAAAACCCGTCGTGCTTGCGGAAAAAAATCGCTGATGCTATGAGGCGCGTCACCAGATTTATCGCCAAATGATTTACCGTACAACGGCCGAGACGGGACCGTTGAATATTTTGGACGAGGTGGTGACGAAAGAATGCGCCGTTTGAAACGAATTTGGGACTGACTGCAGCGCTGGGGGGGTGGGTGGGGGGTGAGTGTTGTCCTGAGATGCTCGGTGAGTTTCGTGAGTCCCTCCACGATCCGTATGACGGTGGAGCAGGACCCAATGACAGTGGTGGCTTCTCCAAGGGGTCGCCGCGCCCCTGCCGTCAGGAGGCAGTGAGACTCGACTCAGGGGGACGCACTCGGGAATTTGAAAGGTGCAATGATTGTGCCGCGGCACATGACCGCGAGGCAGTAAGACATTAGTTAATAAAGTACCGCGCGAAACGCATATCACTGTTTGCAAGTAGGCCTATTTAATTTCACTGAATTTATGAATACCGTACGTACATAGAAATTATTTAATGTGGCTGCAAAAAAATGAAATGGTCAATAATAGCTAAGCACAAGGATCGCTGTGAATAAATAACGTAACATAATTCGAGTCACTCCGGGGTTACACCAATTTATAGTGGACCTAGTTTTAGCCGTTTAAGGTGATAATGATTTAATTGTATGCAACGATTGATTAAGGCAATGACTACTGATTTATAATGATAGGCTGGGTTAATAATTTATGATGTAATACAGTATCACCGATTGGAATGAATGGTTATTTGATTAGGTCCACCATACTATTGGAAGTGACCGAAATGGCAGCGAGGTCACCAGCTTTGGTTTACGCCCAAAGCAAATTAATATTAAGGTTATGAAAGACACCTTACTTTTGTAGTTTATTATGAAAATAAATCCGTTATTTTATTCACTGTGATATAACAAAGAATTGACAGTAATTAATTGGTAGTTTTACGTTATGCTTATTGCATAGGCTTAGCTAATAAGATGAAATGTTAATAGATAATTTACACGCAATAAATAATGTAATACTCATCGATGGTATGTAAATGGCATGCGGCATGTAATATTGAATAGGCCTAGTTAATGATATAAAGAATGCACGTGCGTTTGGTACATTGAATGGAAAAACATGACACTGATTAAGTAGGCTAAATGATTGCATGGATGCACATAGAATAATTGATGTGGCCTAATAATAATGGATTGAAATGCTTGCACAGTATCATTTATATATAAGAACATCATGTGATGTTAAATGATTACGTCAAGAGAATATTTAACACACAAATATGACTTGAACATAATGACGGATGATACGCAGAAATAACGGTATTGAAATGACACTTGAATTGGATGATAGGCCTACTGCGTTCTTTCACGAGAGTCAGTTGGAACGCGTAAATACACAATTTGGGAGTATAGCCTACCGTTCGGCGGTAGGCTAATGTAGGCTTCACAAGAGTACTTAGGAAAGGGGGTACTTATCTTATGGTGACGTAACCTTTGTTGAAGGCGGGTTGAAGACAAACCTATTACGCAGATTCTAGTTGTCGTTGTCCGTTAAGCCTCTTGAGATGATGGATGTAGGCTTCGTGGAGGCCTGAGGTGATGTTACTTCTCGAGGTGCAGGCTGGCCTTGTGATATTGCAGGCGTAGGCCTGTGGTGCGGAAGATATCTCGAGGAACGTGGAGAAACTTGAAGGCCGACCCGGCAAACTGCAGGCCCGAAGTGATTCCGGTTGGGCCTCGAAAGATTGCTTCTGCAGGTGGTCTGTAGATCTTACGTGAAGACAAATTGTAGGCCCTGAAGAAAGTAGCGGCCGTGGCCCCCGGCCAGGGGGCCGGAAAGCGGTTGGTGGACGTTCGATGGTGAGCGTACGGGTGAGTGAGAGTGAGTATAAGTGGAAGCTCCTTTTATACCGTAGGCCTGTGACGTAGACTTCATTCTTAAGACGCTTTGTCCACGCGTCTTTTAGTTGTTAACGGTTTCGTTCGCTCCCATTGGGGAAAAATAGACGCTCCATTGTTTGACTCTTGCCCACGTGTGTTCCAAACTGTTTTATGGTAGCGTGGAAAGAAAGTATGTCTGTCGATTTGTTGGTCTATTTCTTGTCGATACGCTACAAGTATATATATATATATATATATATGTGTGTGTGTGTGTGTGGTATATGTGTGTATATATATATATATAATATATATATATATATATATATATATATATATATATATATATATATATATATATATATGTGATACACACAGACAGTGCATGGAACAAGGAACTCTTCTGGGGTAATTAAATCCACTATAGTCCGAATTAGTAATGGTAAATGACAAATACCATAGTTTTTTCTTTTTCATGATGCTAGCCCGACGTGGCAACGGGTCACTCGCAAAGAGGTCCCATAAATATAGCTTCCCTCACCAGCTATCTGCAAAGCAGACAGGATCCAGCTTTGAGACATGGATCTAGGGTTTAAAGCAGCCTAGGCCTGCTACATTTAGAACCTCAATATAAGCAAAAGACTCGCTGCCTTCACGTCAGATTGAATATATCAAAGAAAAAGTGGTAACTTATATTTTTAGCCAAAAACCAAAACTTAAACCTCAACTGGCAGAATTGAGCGTCCACTTTTCAAGGCACATAACATGTCCGTTTCAAGATGGGAATGAACTCAGAATGGTCCCCTGAGTTTTTTATGATACACACAGACAGTGCATGGAACAAGGAACTCTTCTGGGATAATTAAGTCCACTATAGTCCGAATAAGTAATGGTAAATGCGAGTGACCCGTTGCCCACGTCGGGCTAGCATCATGAAAAAGAAAAATTATGGTATTTGTCATTTACCATTACTTATTCGGACTATAGTGGATTTAATTATCCCTTATCCCAGAAGAGTTCCTTGTTCCATGCACTGTCTGTGTGTATCATAAAAAACTCAGGGGACCATTCTGAGTTCATTCCCATCTTGAAACGGACACGTTATGTGCAGTGGTGTAGTGCTGTGGGAACGCGTGGGAACGGCGTTCCCTTACTTTTTTTGGTAGACGGAACGGCGTTCCCTCACTATTTCAAATAAATCCGAACTTACAAATCTCTAACGTCATGAAATTTTAATTCCCACCCCTAGAAGAGATATGAGAAAGAATCATTAACTGCTTCATTTCTTTTAGCTTCGACTGAGGCAATGCTAGCCTATAAAGATCTGGTGAAACAGTCACCACGGCGTACCAGTTGTTAACTTTTTTTTAGTTAATCATTCCAGTTGTTAGCTATTTTTATTGATCGTACTGGATGTCGTATATCTAATGACACTGGAAATACTGCATCTTCACCCTTGGAATATATCCTAATATCCAGTGCATATGACCTCAAAATATCCCTGAAATTGGTCAGATTTCAAAAGATTTCCCGGGGGCTTACAGTGCCCCGGACCCCCAGCTGTATGGGCTCGCCGCGCTCGCCATTGTCCCCCCGCATCTGAGTAACACTTTCAAAATGCGTTCCCTCACTTCTTTATTTAGCACTACACCACTGGTTATGTGCTTTGAAAAGTGGACGCTCAATTCTGCCAGTTGAGGTTTAAGTTTTGGTTTTTGGCTAAAAATATAATAGTTACCCCTTTTTCTTTGATATATTCAATCTGACGTGAAGGCAGCGAGTCTTTTGCTTATATTGAGGTTCTAAATGTAGCAGGCCTAGGCTGCTTTAAACCCTAGATCCATGTCCCAAAGCTGGATCCTGTCTGCTTTGCAGATAGCTGGTGAGGGAAGCTATATTTATGGGACCTCTTTGCGAGTGACCCGTTGCTCACGTCGGGCTAGCATCATGAAAAAGAAAAACTATGGTATTTGTCATTTACCATTACTTATTCGGACTATAGTGGATTTAATTATCCCAGAAGAGTTCCTTGTTCCATGCACTGTCTGTGTGTATCATAAAAAACTCAGGGGACCATTCCGAGTTCATTCCCATATATATATATATATATATATATATATATATATATATATTACTGTTTACGTGTCACATCTTGGCAATACATTTTAGCTGTTTGGAACATGACATAAATACAGTGTATTAACAAAAATATTTTGTACTTATGATCACATTTTCTTAATAAGAGCTTCATAAATGTGCTTATCAAAAAGTTTTTAATTAACGTCTGTATTTTTTTTTATGATGTAAGGAGGGGGCAAGGGCGAGCGTCCGCAAAAATGCCCCCACCCACCCCTCCTTGTATAAGAAGGAGAGAGCCAAAATCGAGATCTCTGAGGCCCACGGTGCCATTTTATTTATTTACTTTTTTAATACATTTTGAAAAGATTGTGTAGCGTGTAAAGTGCATGTATGTGCAGTGAAGAACAGCGGAAGAAATGTCTGTTTGAGAGCATGCTGGACTGCTCACAGGGTAGATGAGACACGGAAAAGGGTTAGCCAAAGGGGACAATGACAGGAAAAACGGGAGTTCTGTCTCCTGTCTGACGTCCCCGCCAGAGTACTTCCCTGGTTGATTGGTGTCTACAATCTCCTCCAAACAATGGTATAGATCAGTTTCCCTTTGAAGAAAACATAATTTTCTTTTGTGAGAAAACAAAAGACATCAAATTAATAGGTTTTTAATATTAATATTAATTACTACATTTACTGCTTGTCAGCTAACTCTCTCTCTCTCTCTCTCTCTCTCTCTCTCTCTATATATATATATATATATATATATCGTATAGAACTACATATATAAAATGCAGTCTCGAGGCACAGCAAACAGTTATATAGTGGCATGCGAAAGTGCGAGCGTGGGGGAAGTGGATGGAGAAATGGTAGAACGATGAAATTTCGGAAGTGGACGGTGTGAGCGAGTTTGAAACGGTCGAGAGAGGGTGAAAGTTGGGCAGTTTGAAGGCGAAATTGAGTGAGACCGTCGGAGGTGTTTTAATAATAAAACGAATAATAACTGTATTAATATGTGTAATAGTAATATTGATATTAATGGTGGTGATAATGGAGCAAACGGAGGAGGAAAAAATTATATTTGAGGACGAAGGTACTTAACTGGATTAAAAATGTATATTTAAATGGCGACCGCAAAGCAAAGAAAAGGTAAGGTATTAAAAGTGTGTCAGAATTAGACTCTGAGGTTGGCGTTTGGAGATTATTAGACCATAAGACGTAGTCTTCTTAAATTCTATTAAGTTTGATTTTACAAAGACAATTTTTACGTGTTGAATCTACAGATATACTCGTATATAAAAAAAATATTATTTTAAACGCAATACAGGTCTGTATACGGACGGTTTGCGATTACGGATACTTGTAGTTTTTGGTCCACCTTGTGTAGAGCGAGCCAAAAGTAGCACGAATGTGACTGTGATTGATGCGGGTAAATTTGTGCTGCCTTGGAGAAGAAACACAAACTTGCAGTGCATCTTGCTCCTCGAGAATCATGCACCAGGACTGATAATAACTGGGGTTGTCTACAATACAAACTAACGAAAATTGCGATCAATACAGATGTTCTTGAGACTACACTAACACGGAGCATTATTGCTTTCAGTGGTGATGAACCACGTTCGAAGGCTTCGTCAGCACTTTGACCCCTATCTGTTTGGCAATGCTTTTGCAAGCTGCTCGTATCCTGAAATAGGCGTATGGGCAGAATGGTGCTCTGTGCAAAAAAGATGTTTCACTCTTTATACGTTCACTTAAACTGTGAATGCATCGATGATTAAAAATAAATAAATAGATAAAAAATATATCTATCATCTAAGAGGAGAATATAGACATCAATCGACCAAGGAAGTAGTACTCGGGGAAGGGGGAAGGAATGTTAGGCAGGAGACAGGGAGTGCTGAAACTCTCGTTTCTCCTGTCACTGTCCTCTTTAGCTGATCTTTTTCCCGTGTCTCATCTACCCTGTGAGCAGTAAACGGAGACGAGCGCATCATTCTAAGTTTTCAGTAAAGATAATTTCCCTCATTCTACGTTTACTCACTGTATCCTTTAATCATCCTTTTAGAATATATCATAATTACTTTACTTAAGCATTTATCTTTCACGAATACGGAATATTGTACAATACGACTTATTTGTCACAATTAGTTCGAATTAGGGGAAGGTTTGATATACGATTATCTGCAGTAAGGTCCCTTTAATCGATCTTAGTAGGACAAATTGGGTCGTATTGTAGGATACTAAGTATTATAAGAAGGTAAATTAGAATAGTAAATCGAAGTATTCTACTGATACAATACAGTATATATATATATATATATATATATATATATATATATATATTATATATATATATATATATATATACACACTATATTGTATCAGTAGAATACTTCGATTTATTATTCTAATTTACTTTCTTATAATAGAAGAGTTCCTTGTTCCATGCACGGTCTGTGTATCATATATATATATATATATATATATATATATATATATATATATATACTGTATATGGGATGAATTTCACAATTAAACACGTAAAATGAATGAATAATGCAAACTCACAAGGAAAAACAAAAATTATTCCAAGGCCTTTCGTGTATTCAGAAGTACACCTCGTCAGGGATCCCCTGACGAGGTGTACTTCTAAATATACGAAAGGCCTTGGAATCATTTTTCGTTTTCCTCGTGGGTTTGCATTATATATATATATATATACAGGGTGGGCCGTAAGTTTTCCATACATAGGGAAAATAAACATTTTTTTATGGACAACCATTTTTATTTATATAATATGCTCTACATGGTTGCCATTGTTTTGAAAACATTTCAATACGTGTTCCCCACAGTTGATGAACACGCATTAGCACAGTTGACGTTATGCTTGTAATGGCGTTGGTGATACGTTCCTTTAGATGATTTATGTCTCGTATCTTTTCCTGATACACCATGGCCTTCAAGTGCCCCCAAAGATAGAAATCAAGGGGGGTGAGATCTGGGGATCTGGGAGGCCACTCCACAGGACCACGCCGACCAATCCAAGCATCCGGAAACTGCTGCTGATCCAAATACCGACGCACGTGAAGACCATAATGAGGTGGAGCTCCATCTTGCTGGAAGTAAACTGGGAAGTTACATTCCTCGTTTAGCAGGGATGGGAAAATCTTTCTTGCAACATGTTAAGATACCTTTCGGCATTAAGATTTCCACTGACAAAAATTGGTCCAATAATTCTGTCACCCCATATCCCGGCCCACACCATCACTTTACCGGCACCTTGCATCTTCGTCGGACTCAGCCAGTTAGGGTTCGCATTACTCCAATAACGTATGTTTTGCCGATAACCTCTCCATTGACGTAAAAATTTGCTTCATCAGTAAACAAGATCTTACAAACGCATATTCTTAGGGTATCTGAAACATAAAAACAACGTTTAAATTTTCCTATGTATGGAAACTTACGGCCCACCCTGTATATATATATATATTATATATAATACAAATACAAATAAAATACAAATAAAATGCAAAAAGGTGGGTGGAAATATCCATATACACCAGGACAACGGGGGCACAAGAGAAGACCAAGAGCAAACAAAAATGTTGATGGCTCTCACAAATAAGTTTATGTTGACACGACAGATAACAGAAAATACGAGAAAAATAACTGCCTAGATCTGGTATTCACGAATAACATGAACTTGATTGCTGATATAAAAATAACCCCGACTATTATCTCATATCACAACATAATCGAGATATCAACAAATATGGCAGCAACATTAAAAGACAATACTCATACTGAAGAAAAAAGCAAATTTGCGACTTTTAACTTAAACGCCAAAACTATAAATTGGGACGAAATCAGATCACATATGGCCCAAACAGAGTGGAAAACAGTTTTAGAGAATAAAACAACCAAGGAAATGCTGACAACCTCAGAAGAAAAGACGCTGAAAATTTTAGAAAAATATGCTTCGAAAACACAACCAAAAGGAAAGAGAAACTGGTTCGAGAGGCAAAAGCGAACAATATTCCGCAAAAGATAGAGAATAGCAGCGAATTTAGTTAATTGCAGAGACAAACAATACCAGGAAAGTAATGCAAGAAAAACTGGAGAGTATCGATAGGGAAATACAAACCCTGATTAATGGCCATACAGAGAGGGAAGAGGAAAAGGCGATAGAAGTAATAAAGGAAAATCCAAAACACTTCTATAGCTGAGGGAAAAGGAAAACAAAAATGCACGCCACTATCGGGCCATTAAGGAAAGGAAATAATGAACTAACCGACGATCTAAAATAAATATTTGAAACATTGAGAACCAGTATGAATCAGTCTTCAGTACCCCAAAAAGTAATAAAGCGATACCTAACATAGATGCATATTTTGAAGAGAAAATGGAAGGAGATTGTATGACAGATTTTGATTTTACTCCAGAAGACATAGCATGAGCTATAGGACAAATGATATCACATTCAACTGCAGTTCCAGACAAATGGAAGGCATTATTGATTAAAAATTGTAAAAATTAAATAGTTGCACCCTTATACTGAATATGGAGGAGATCCCTAGACACTAGGGAAATACCGAACATCTTGAAAAGAGCAAACATTGTCCCTATATATAAAGGAGGGGATAGATCTCAAGCAAAGAACTATAGATCAGTGCCATTAACAGTGTCATTGACGTCCCATTTCACCAAAGTATTTGAAAGAATAGTGAGAGAGAAAATGTATGACTTCTTGGAGATACTGGAAAGAGTCAACGAAAATCAGCACGGATTCCGATCAGGAAGATCATGCTTATCACAACTTATAGAGCACTATAACAATCTCCTAGACGCACTTGAAGGCAATGAAAACTATGATGTAATATACACGGATCTACAACTTTCTCAGAGAACGTCTTCAGGTCGTCAAATTCAAGGTATATCATCAAAATCGGAAGTGCGCAGCTCAGTACCACAAGGAACAGTATTGGCTCCACTCCTATTCATTATTATGCTAACAGACATAGACAATGAGTAAACAGCAAAATTATAGTAACATCCTTTACAGACGATACAAAGCTCAGCAGAAAAATCAGCGATGCAAAAGAGGTGGAGTCCTCGCAGAGGGACACGAGCAGAATATACACATGGTCAGAAGACAACAATATGACATTTAACACCGAGAAATTTCAGCTCGTGAGATATGATAGAAATGAGGACCTTAAACAGACAGTATGTTATACCCCAAATAGACAGGAAATTCAGAGAAGCACGAAAGCGATAGATTTGGGGGTTATAATGACCGATGATGCGAAATTCGAGACACAAAATCAGATAGCGATAAACAAAGCAAAGAGAGTCGCGGGACAGGTACTAAGAACCCTTAAAAGAAGGGACAAGACAGTAATGATTCCCCTTCTGAAACACTGATCATACCAAAACTTGAATACTGCTTATTCTTGACGTCCCCATAGAAATGGAGGAAATTAATAAACTAGAAGAAATTCAGAGACATTTCACAGCTAAGATTGATGGCTATAAAGAACTCGACTCCTGGAAAAGACTACGTAAATTAAATTTGTATTTCCTGATCACTCACCTCTAGAAATATATATGCCACCCAGCCCACTAAATTCATTTTCTTTTGTTCCAGCTACCTCTACTGAGGTCCAGAATATTATTGGTAAATTAAAAAATACAAAAAATAACATTCATAACATTCCTGTACCTATATTGAAACTTGTTAAAGATAAGATATCTGTAACTTTGGCTAAAATTATCAATCAAAGTATTTCCAGAGGAATATTCCCATCAATGCTAAAAACTGTTGTATAACACTCCTTTTTAAAGGGGGTGATCCTACACTAGCAACAAATTACAGGCCGGTGTGTTCATTATCTGTGTTCAGCAAAGTTTTTGAAAAATTGTAAAAAGTAGAATGCAGCGATATTTAGAATCCTACAATTTATTATTTCCAAATCAATATGGCTTCCGTAATAATAAAACAACGGAAATGGCTATTTTAAATCTTATGGAAAATGTAAATATAGCTAAGGAGAACAAAGAAATAATGATATCAATATTTATGGATTTGAGTAAGGCGTTTGATGAAATAGACCATAATATTCTACTTAATAAATTATATTGTTAGGGCTTTAGAGGAGCAATCAGTAATTGGTTTAAAAGTTATTTGTCCAATAGATATCATTTTGTATCAGTAAATAAGGTTTGCTCAACTAAAGCGCTTGTCAAACATGGTGTGCCACAGGGCTCAGTTCTGGGTCCACTGTTATTTTTATTATATAAATGACCTTCCACGTTCATCTGATATACTGAACTTCATAATGTTTGCAGATGATACAAGTGTCTCTTTTTCTTGCAAAGATGTTAATACAGCTAAGAATATATTTCATTCAGAATTCATCAATGTAATGAAATGGTTGACCACCAATAAACTCTTCCTAAATACCAGTAAAACAAATTTCATGATGTTTATTAATAAAAGAAATGTATATCTTGATGAACTTAATGTCAATGAAATCGCCATAAAGGAGTGTACTGTAACAAAATTTCTTGGTGTAATGCTAGATAAGAATTTGCAATGGAGTGATCATGTAAATTATATCGTGAAAAAGATTTCAAGGAGCGTTGCTATAATGTTTAAACTTAGAAAAGTAGTCCCTAAACAAGTTTCATTGACTCTTTGTCATACTCTTGTCCTTCCTTATATAACATACTGCACCCTTGTTTGGGGAAACTCCGCTAACAACGCATCTGATGCCCAGTAAAGCCTAACGCTTAAGGGCCAAATTAAATAAAATAAATAGTCGAGCTTCACAATTATTCATGTCATTGTAAATTGAAAAAAATGTACTTATTTTATTATTATTAATAAAGGTTATTCTATTCTATATTCTATTTTAGGTACACCATAATTTACATATGGAAAATGATTGAAAAAATGATACCAAACTTCAAACTAAGCCCAATTATCATCCAAACAACGACAGAAAATATGAAACGTAGAATATATAGTGTTCCCAAATTAAAAGCCCAACAAGGGACCTCTTCAGCACTAAAGGAAAATAGCTTGGTTGTGAGGGGGCGAAGACTTTTAACCAGCTTCCAAAGGATCTCAGGACCGTTACAGGGTCAAAGTTAAAATCTTCAAAAGAAGACTAGATGCCTGGCTCAGGACGGCACCAGATGAGTCGGGTGTTCCTCACTATGTGCGGTGGAGAGCGCAAGAGAACAACTCGCTCCTTCACCAAGCCAGGCCTAGAGGTGTAGCCACCAGCTTCATCTTCGTGTGAAGAGAGATCAACGCACGGAACTACTTCGAGATTATGGGATATAGATGATCTAAAACACTGGGGAACAAATTTCAAATTTTTGTCTATTGAATTAGATTTGACAGTTACTTCTAGGTAATTTGGGTGCGCTGAGCACGAATTTTTACTCGGTTTTGCTCTATCAGGTCCTGATTTTGCTCAACACCCCTCCTCTTTCGTCGTATTCATAAAAAGGTTTTTTTCTCAATACTCGCTAAGTCTTTTTGCAGTTACACATTATGCAACTAGGTTTTTATCTAGGTATTTGTACCTATTGTTATGGTATTGTTGTATTATGTATATTTTTATATGTAACACCCTAAAAATATTTTTAATTTTGTCATTTTTAACCCATTTTAATATTAGTAAATTAAGCTAAAATATCATAGAATTCTAAAATTTTCTCGAGCGTTCCTGTTCTCTGTAGAGTATTCTAGAGGGACAACTAAAATATATAAAAGCGACTCGTTTCCAGAGTTAATCAGTTAATTCAATCAGTCAGTCAGTCAGTCAGTCAGTTGAGTTAGTTAATTAAGTTTGGGCATTAACATAATTTTGAATTGGCATATGATTTAGTGAGTAATTTTGTCATCGTGATTTAATATAGTTGATTTAATTAGACGTAATTTATATTGTACCTACTCATCCGTGTTTCTAGTTTAATTTCATAGATTGTAAGTACCTATTTCATAATAAGTACCTATTTAAACTAATTTTTGTGTTTATATTTCAGATTTTCTTAAATTTATATGAATTAAGGGCTTTAAATACCTTTACAAATTGGCAGAACAATCAAGCAATATGTCATCAAGCACTAGAAAGTTCAAATGCAAAAACAACCCTGATTCCTTCTGTTATATATGTGGAAATTTTACACTTCCACATCAACGAGCAAATATAACTGACTTCGTAAAAAGAGCTTACTTAGCTTATTTTGGCATAAAACTGGGGGACCAAGATAAATCGTGGGCTCCACATAAAGCCTGCACTATATGCATTGAAAGACTGCGACATTGGACGAAGGGTTCGGATTCAAAAATACCTTTTGGAGTTCCGATGGTAAGTTTATGATTTCATAAAACTACGTAATTTAATCACTAGTATACTGTAACTTACCTAAATGTAATTGTAACTTAGGTACATAAACAAAAATTTACAGAAAATGTTTATAAGAATCTCAAATATTGCATAAGGTTGAAACACATAGAAATGTTAAATGTTTGGGTGATAACTTTTGATAAAATTCATAAAAACAAGTCTCTCGTCGCTTTTGTTAACGCTTTACAATTTTTTTTCCATATCAGGTGTGGCGAGAGCCTACTAACCACGAGACCGATTGCTACCTTTGCTTTGTCAAGACTTCGGGCTTCACTAAGAAAAATAAACATTGTATCGAGTACCCAAATTTCGACACCGCGATACGACCTGTGCTACATTCAAATGAGATCCCCATTCCAAAATTTAAGGGTCTGCCAACTCAAGAATTAGTTGAAGATGTTCCTGAAAATATTGTTATGCACTTTGAGGAGTCAGACACCGATTTTGACCCCAGCGTATTTGAAAGTCAAAACGATCCGCAAAAGTTTAACCAGGCCGAGTTGAATGATCTTGTAAGGGATCTAAATTTGCCAAAAAAGGCTGCGGAAATTTTAGCTTCAAGACTTAAAGAGAAAAACTTGCTTACTTCAAACACATACATTTCATTTTACAGAAAAAGAGAAGAAGAACTTGTTAAATATTTTAGAACAGAGGATAGTTTAGTATATTGCTGCGACATAGTTGGTTTGTTAAAGAAGATGGGGGTTGAGTCTTACGATGCAAATGATTGGCGCTTGTTTTTAGACAGTTCGAAAAGAAGTCTTAAGTGTGTGTTGTTGCATAATGGCAATCTATACGGCTCGATACCGATTGGGCACTCAACAAAATTAAAAGAAAAGTATGAACATATAGAAAAGGTTTTAAATCTTATCAAATATAGGGAGCACGAGTGGATCATATGTGTTGACTTAAAAATGGTTAATTTTCTGCTAGGACAACAAGGAGGGTATACTAAATATCCCTGCTTCCTTTGCTTATGGGACAGCAGAGCCAAGGAAGAACATTATTTCAAACAAATCTGGCCAGCACGAACATCACTTACTGTCGGAGAAAAAAACGTAATTAATCCACCTTTAGTGAGCAGAGATAAATCATATTTCCTCCTCTGCATATAAAACTAGGCCTCATTAAACAATATGTAAAAGCTTTAGATACGAACGGCGAGTGTTTCAAATACATAACTTCAAAATTTCCAAGTTTAAGTTATGAAAAAATCAAGGCGGGAATTTTCGACGGTCCACAAATAAGAACAATGATTAAAGACAGCAATTTTCCTAATGTCATGAATGAACGCGAAAAAAATGGCTGGTTCTCATTCGTGGACTTGATAGAAAACTTTTTAGGCAATTATAGGGCAGATAACTACGAAGAAATCGTAAAAAAACTTTTAAGGGACTACAAAGAGTTAGGTTGCAATATGAGCATAAAAATGCATTTTTTTGAATAGCCATCTTGACCAATTTCCAAGTAATTTAGGTGATGTAAGTGACGAACAAGGGGAGAGATTCCACCAAGATATAAAAATTATGGAGGAACGGTACCAAGGCCGCTGGGATTCCCACATGATGGCTGATTACTGCTGGTGCTTGAAAAGAGACCTGCCATCAACAAGCAAATACGCTAGAAAGTCTTACAAAAGAAAATTTTTGCCACAGTGAAAGCTTCATATCTGTTTGTTTTTTTATTTTAAGTTATTTCTATCGTTATAATGTAATTTTACTGTAGTTTGAACTGCTTGTATTCATGAAACTTGAAAAAAAAATTTAACACATGACTTAATTTTTTAGTCCTAATTTGAAAAATCTGGAAAATGGCACATAGGCTGTCGACAAGAATCAAGACCTGATAGAGCCAAACCGAGTTGAAATTCGTATTCAGCGCACCCAAATTACCTAGAATCAAGTGTCAGATATCATTCAATAAAATACGTGTTGCCCAGTGAAATCTAACTAAAGAATATACTCGTATAATAACGATTTCATGAAAATATTGTCCTATTTGTTATTTCATTTGTGTGTGTGTGTGTGTGTGTGTCAGTGTGTGTGTGTGTGTGTGTGTGTGTGTGTGTGTGTGTGTGTACACGTACGTACCTACGCGTAAGTATGTGCGTAATTACAGAATAATACATAACACATAAATAAAGTTATAAACGGTATCGAATAAAAATTTATTACGTGAATCCACGCAAAGGAAATCCAACATTAGATAAAAATCCAAACGGGATGCGTGCATCATGTTCTCTCTCTTACTGATGTTTTATCGATTTTGAAACGTTTCGTCACGTAGCAACGCGCTATGCGATGACTCTGTCGTGACGTGGATGTCACGGCGACATTGCCAAAACTAGAGTTAATCGTCTGGGTAACTACGATAAATAGAAGTGAGTGCCACCCTCAGAAACCCTTTACGAGGTGGAGTAAACAGTGCCAGGAATTTTTCGTGTCCAAAATTACGTGGTTTTAATAGAAAACTTTAATTTTTTTTTAGTGTTCTTGGGCTGAGGATTATTGTATTGTTTAGAGCAAGGTGTGTGTGTGTGGTGTGTGTGTGTGTGTGTGCGTATATATATATATATATACACACACACACACACACACAGTATATATATATATATATATATATATATATATACCGTGTGGCGCAAAAGTCATAGGTCAAAGGGTCATCATTCCATAAATTATAATTTTTTTAACTAAAAAAGTACTGTTTATTTAAAAAAAGTGATGACCATACAGAGGTGAAGATCCATTCTCTCTGGCTCCTTTGACTCCTGACTTTTGCGTCATCATATATATATATATATATATATATATATATACAGTGGTGTAGTGCTGTGGGAACGCGTGGGAACGGCGTTCCCTTACTTTTTTTGGTAGACGGAACGGCGTTCCCTCACTATTTCAAATAAATCCGAACTTACAAATCTCTAACGTCATGAAATTTTAATTCCCACCCCTAGAAGAAATATGAGAAAGAATCATTAACTGCTTCATTTCTTTTAGCTTCGACTGAGGCAATGCTAGCCTATAAAGATCTGGTGAAACAGTCACCACGGCGTACCAGTTGTTAACTTTTTTTAGTTAATCATTCCAGTTGTTAGCTATTTTTATTGATCGTACTGGATGTCATATATCTAATGACATTGGAAATACTGCATCTTCAACCTTGGAATATATCCTAATATCCAGTGCATATGACCTCAAAATATCCCTGAAATTGGTCAGATTTCAAAAGATTTCCCGGGGGCTTACAGTGCCCCCGGACCCCCAGCTGTATGGGCTCGCCGCGCTCGCCATTGTCCCCCCCCCCATCTGAGTAACACTTTCAAAATGCGTTCCCTCACTTCTTTATTTAGCACTACACCACTGTATATATATATATATATATATATATATATATATATATGAAGAAAGAAACCACTCTTCAAGAAGACGTAAATTTTTACTTCTTAACACCAATACAGTTCCGGCTCCTCGCGAGCCCTTGTGAATTGGTAAGGGCTCGCGAGGAGCCGAAACTGTATTGGTGTTAAGAAATAAAAATTTACGTCTTCCTGAACAGTGTTTCCTTCTTCATACTTCGTCGCGCGTGACAGTGCGTTATTTTACATTATTTATATATATATATATATAACACACACACACTATGGTGTGTGTGTGTGTGTATGGTGTGTGCGTGGTAAATTTTCGGGTATTTGTTTGTTAATCTGTAACTCTTTAAACTTAAAGTGAGAGGAAATCTATCCTTCAATTGTAAAAATGTAGAAAGTACGTTGTAAGGAGTTGGTTATGACGTAAGACGCATAAAAGGATATTCCAAACCAGTCTGAAAAATTGGGAAAGGTGTGCATTGACGAGATCGTTGCGCGTAATGTATTTGGCTCGACCCAGTTCCCCTTTTCAAAGGGGACTTATTTTTCCCAGTTGGTAGTTATTGCCCCTTCGGGCTACGTCGTAGCCAATGTCGTAACACCGCTTCCCGTTGATCAGCGAAGTTAAGCGACATTGGGTTTGGGTAGTAATTGGATAGGAGACCGTTCTCCGTGTTCAGATTATGTAGCGACCCGTGGTTCGGATCCCACGTAAAGCTGTAGGTCCCCTCCGTCATATGATCTTAGATGTTGCGAAGGAGGTTAAACAACCCCAATCATTATTATTATTATTATTGCCCCTCTCAACGCCATCTGGTGGACGAAAGACTTAAAATGGAACAACCAGCAAATATCAGAGAATTGAAGAAATCCCCGAGAGCAAATATGAAAAGTATTAATTTATTATTAAAAAAATATAAACAATTATATTTTTTTAAAGACGAATACAAAGAATTTTTTTTTTTTTTTTTTAAAACCAAAAAACTGTACGAAAAGTTACGTATAATTTTGGAAATAACAAACTCATACCATAGAAGAGGTTATATTATTATTATTATATAAGAACTATTGATCGCATCTATTTTACATAGAGTGAATTAAATAAATAGAAAAGGATCTAAAATTGAATGGATTTCCTCTCGACTCTACCTAACTTTCATCGGGAATTTTAGTTCTGCACTAGTTAAAACTAAAAGGTCAACAATAGAACTCTCCGTGATGTTAAGATACCAAACCATATTATCCCCTACGAGTACTGTAATAAAAAAATCATAGAACATTTACTTTACACACACACACACACACCACACACACACACACATATATATATATATATATATATATATATATATATATATATATATATATATATATATATATATATACAGTATATATATATATATATATATATATACACTCTAAATTTGGTACATTGGGATTACGAGTATTTTCAATAGTACTTGTATTATTTAGGTTTAATTGTATTTTTGGTACTTAAAGTAAAGTATTGTACATCTATTGTGTTTCCATTATTTTATGCAGCTGTATATATATATATATGTATAGTAGATCGATGTAGTGTACATCCATATATGGATATATAGAAAATAATGGAAATTAAATAAATGTACTTTGGGTACCAATAGGGCAATTAAGCAAAATTAATGCATATCTTACTCAAAATAGCCCTAAAGTACCAAATTTAGAGTATGTACTGCATATATATATATATATATATATATATATCTATATATATATATATATAGTATGTATGTGTATTATTGTGTCATTCTCTTTGTGAAAGTACGAGATGGATCCAGGCAGTGCAAATTTTCTTATCACAGTATTCCTCGTGTTATCTCTGATATCGTCTTCACTGAAACAACAGTGGACCAAATGTTTACTATTTCCACATTCCCGAGAACATTTCATTCCTTTTCTTATGGTCCAAGTCAATGATATGGACAGCGTTTGGTTTCAGTAGGAAGGCACAAGACTTTCTACAGTAAATGTAATGTTGGTGTTTCGGAATGAAACTTTTGGCCCCTACAATCCTGTCTAAAGGGTACCCTAACTTTCACGACTATGTTGCATGGACTCCTGTGTCACCAGACCTCAGTCCCTTTGACTTCTTCTTCTTCTTATAGGGATATCGAAAAGACAGGGTTTTCAAAAAAGTCCCAGGATAATGGAAGCTTGAACGTGAAACCCGCTCCATTTCTACTGAAACGCTGAAGAACCTATTCAAAATTACACTTCTCGGCGTTCATCACGTAATTTCGCAAAGGGAAGGACGCACTGAGCATGTTGTGTGCCTGTAAAATATGTATCTCATGTGTATATATATATTGATTTATTAATAGGGTGTCAAGTGCGCTACCTTCAAAGCACTTTTGGATAATCTCTAGGAGCGCTCCATTTTTCAATATTAAACATACACTCATAAAACATATACCATTTGAAAGTTCACATTTTTCTGAGTCTAAAAATGTAGTAATCCAAAAGTATCAATAGCAAGTGCCAGATTATAGAAAAAATTACAAGTTACATTTTTATAGTGAATATTTCCTGTTTTGGCTATAATGTACTTTTTTTCATAAAATACCTTTCCTGATTGGGCTATTTTTTCGCTACTCTGCGACTTAATTAGTTGGTTGGATTCTGTTCTGTCTATTTTTTTTTCTAGTTGGATTCAGTTTGGTCGTGTTTGTGATATAATTATGACGTGCTGTTCGTGTGGTTTCTGACTTTGAGAACTTGATTCGTCATGTGCCCTAGATGAAGAGAAAACATTGGATGTTTTTATCTTTTCAATATTAAACATACACTCATAAAACATATACCATTTGAAAGCTCACATTTTTCTGGGTCTAAAATTGTAGTAATCCAAAAGTATCAATAGCAAATAAAAAGTAACTAGGTTTAATTGTTTGACGCGTGACGTAATTAATTACATTATAAAGGTTGGCTAAGTTATAAATCTTCAGTCTGTGTTGTAAGATGGTATTTTTGGTAATTGTTACGCTAACCTAACCTAACATGAATATGTTATTACATTATCATTTGTATAATTTAAGTCTCGGGGGTACAGGGGCGGAGCCCCCGTAAAGATCACGCATCACAAATTGATCGGTATACGGTTTTATATTTAAACCTAGTTACTTTTTATTTGCTATTGATACTTTTGGATTACTACATTTTTAGACTCAGAAAAATGTAAGCTTTCAAATGGTATATGTTTTATGAGTGTATGTTTAATATTGAAAAATGGAGCGCTCCTAGAGATTTACCGCACTTTTAAATAATAAATTAAACGCAATAAGTGTGAGAAAAAACTGTACTTATTCCCAGAAAGGCTACTTATCCATAAAATCTAATCTGCTTAGCAACCGAGCGTTGTTAAGGAACTTTTCTAAAGATTTGTCATGAATTCTGAATTCTGGATTCTAAATGTTGTTTGCAATTAATTGGTCTTAAGTCATTTGTATCCAATCATTGTACAAAAGTGTTACAGATTTCATTTGGAAATTAAATAAAGATTTACAGTTTCTTAATGTCTCTATAGCAACATTTGATTGCGAGGAAAAAGCCACTCCAACTGCCTTTTGTTCTGTCATTCTGTATTTCCTAACCTAACTGAACTTAACCTAACCTAACCTAATCTGACGTGGACCAAAATGTGAAAGCCGAGTATGAGAATAAAAATGGCATGAAATAGGGAAGGATTGCTTTGAGAACTTCTTCGTCTACGAGTAAGATTCTCATTCTGGGATTGTTCACTTTTGGGCACCGAATCAAATGGGAATGACATTGAATGAGATCATACCTCCCTATGTCAAGTATGTCATCATGACGGGAGGGCAAAGTCGCTGATTTATTATTATTATTATTATTATTAAAAATAAGTGGCAACACTTCATAAATAATTAAAACAATTTGTTATTTCGATGCTCGTAAGCGTGAGAAAAGTCTATTGTAAATTAAACTAGAAAACCGTCAAGTCAGGTGAGCCGACTTAATTTGAGTTCCAGGTTTTACACTACAAATGATTGTTTTTACTAACCATATAATTAGAATGGCATATTAATGCCCCCATATACTTTGCCCCCTCCAGAACAAAGAAACAATTACAAGTAAATAAACATACACACGGATAAATAAATACACACAAATAATCAAACACAAGAATAAACGGACACACACACACATACACACATAAATAAACAGAGAAAACTATATAAACACACACAAACAAAAACACACACAGAAACTGTGGCATCCTACATCTGGCTCATATTTTTGGCCGCTTTTTAAATTTCTCATCCTCTTTGGATGCAAATGAATTACTCTGGCTTCAATTCTTTTGTTGCTCTCAAAACCCAAACATAATAGGAACTGTTTTATATACGGTATATATATATATATATATATGTGTGTGTGTGTGTGTGTGTGTGTGTGTGTGTGGTGTTATATATATATATATATATATACACACACACACACACACACACTTTTGATTACCTGTGATGGGTTTGATAACTGCTCAGGATTGACCTGTAATTGACTCTCTGCAGCATCCCGCCTCATTTTGGGTATATATATATATATATTATATATATATATATATATATATATATTAACTAACTTATATAGGTTACTTTTAGACGTCTATGAGTTACCCTGGCAATAAAATAGATTTCACATTCATCTTTTACCTTGGTTGTCGTATAGTCACCACCATTCCCTCAAACCTTATGAATTTTCATCACTAATCACCATTAAATTCACTCTTTTTTTATTAACAGAAATTAACTGAAAAGTGAAGATGACAGAAACAGCAATTATCATTGGAGCAATTTTCATCAGCATTGGGGTATTGATGACTCTTTATGGGATGTTCAAATGCGCTAACACGAAGGTTAGATGTCAGATAATAATAATAATAATAATAATAATAATAATAATAATAATTATTATTATTATTATTATTATTAACTTAGGATTATATGTGACAGCATTTTATCTAATTAAACTCAAAACAACTCTGTGTCACGACAAAAAAATACATCAAACTCAGTATCTCAGTAAATTTGAGAAACTCATAACCGAACAAAATACTAAACCAAGACAGTAAATTTCAGAAAATGACACAATAAATTCAACAAAAATGCTGCACAAATACTAAATAAATATACAATACTGTATACTCCACTGAAATTTTAAAAAGTCAATAAACTCCGTATGGCTGACCAAACCTCGCGAACTCAATGCAGTTAACTCCACTGAAATTTTAAAAAGTCAATAAACTCCGTATGGCTGACCAAACTTCGCGAACTCAGTGCAGTTAACAAGTTTTAACTTGATAAAGTAAGTACCCTGAACTAACTCGGCAGTCTTACTGAGTTTGGTAAAAAATTCGGTATTTTCAATTACTAGAAATAACAAAATTTTAGTCGTTACTAAAATACCATAAACAGTAAATTAACAAAATTAGCATTGTTCAATTCAGGAAAAAAGGACTCAATAAATAATGAATTTATTAGAAGTAGAAGTTTACCACCTATTCTAAGGTCTTCGTCAGGTACGATGAAGACCTGATGTATGCCTCATGAATAATAATAATTAGTCAGGAGGGCCAGAAACTGGCACAGCGCTCAGGCCAACTAATGCCGGCCATTACAATAACTCCTGTACTATTACTACCAGCATCAACGGGATTCCAACCCTGACGTCAGGATCTTCACCTCACGCTTATAGGGAAAAGGTGTTACCCTCTAAACAACGGAAACTGGCAAGGCCTGAAGAAAGGCTAATGAAAACCTTAGAACATTCTAAAAGGTTTTGCTTCTCTAAATACATTACTTAGTGTGGATTTAGACCCCGAACTCAGTTTTTCGTAACTCAGAATAGTCACAATTATGAAAGATCTATACAAACTCAGTCAGCTGTAGAACCAAAAGAACTCCACTGAATAAACTCACTAAACTCCCCCCAAAAAATTTCTATTTTAGGGAAGTATGTACAACTATGAGGACGTAGATGCTATGGTGACTCAGACGGTAATGTACGAACACGAGCAGATGAAGAAGGATGAACAACTGTTCGAGGAATACCAACCGGGCGAAAGAAACTATATGAAAAAGGGCATTCTTTTGGCATAAGAAAAAGAATGAACTAAAAACAAACAATAAAAAAAATTATAAAAAAAATTATACAAATTAATTAAAATATAAAATAAAATAAAATTAATATTAATAGTCCAGGGATGGGAAACCGAATCGAAATCGAAATCGATAAACCGATAAAACCGATATTTTTTCTTGAAGCGAAATCGAAAAAAAAACGAAACTGATATTTTTGGAAAAACCGAAATCGAAATTTAGACCGAAACCGAAAAGAATAAAAAAAAAACTTGAATCGGAATCGAAATCGATGAAAAATATCAGTTCAAACCGAAATTAAGAAATAAAATTTAATATTCAAACTGCTTTCTATTAAAGGAGAGTTGACCAACTTCCGGGGATTAAAGACAGGGCTACCTTTATGATACCTGACTCCTCAAATAGGGTAACATAAAGGCGTGAAATTTTAAGATGTATTAGCTTCCTTACATTCCATCCTCAAAGGAACAATTTATTACCTGAAAACATAGACAACATTTTAGTTGTTCGATCAAATTTTAACTTGTAATTATAATTGTTGTACATTTAATAAAATGTTATCACTTTTTTTTTGTTTAATTTCATTCTAAATATTATTAATTACAAATTTATCTACTAGCAACCATGTTATTTTCCACTCATGCAAAATCAAGATAATCTTACAACTTAATTGGGAAGTTGTAGAAATAATATGAAAAAGTTTACTGAAAAAAAATGAAGACAACTTCAAGATATAATACTGATTAAATGTAAATAATCATCCAATAGCACAACTTCAAGATATAGTACTGATTAAATGTAAATAATCATCCAATAGCACAACTTTTTTATTTGGAATAAGTTTGCAGAAATAATAGATAAAAGCTCATATTATATGTAAATAATGAACATATTATATTGAAATCTGAAAAACTGAAATCGAAATCGAAACTCGAATCGAAATCGATATGAAAAACCGAAATCGAAAAAAAAACCTGAATCGAAAAAAATAAAAAAACCGAAATCGAAACCGAAATCGATATTTCTCAAAACTATGAACTGAATTCGAAACTCGAATCGAAATTCATTTCGGTTTCCCATCCCTGAAATTTAATACACAAAAGTTAATATAAATTATTTGATAAAAATTAAAAATATAAAAATATTTGATAATAAAATGTCTAAAAAATAAAAAATAAAACTATATATATATATATATATATATATATATACACACACCGGGTGTCCATAAAGCAAAGCTGGGCACTTGCGGTTTTTTTTGCGGTACTGCGGTACTGCGGTACCACCGCACTACCAAACCGGTACCGCATAACGCAGTACCGCAAAGGATCGCTGAAAGTACAGCCTGTACTTTCAGCGATCCTTTGCGGTACTGCGTTATGCGGTACCGGTTTGGTAGTGCGGCAGTACCGCAGTACCGCAGTACCGCAAAAAAACCCGCAAGTGCCCAGCTTTGCCATAAAGTCCTTGTGCAGTTTAAAATATTACTAACTTAGGTTCTATATGAGAGAAAAACAATCTGTAGAATGCATTAGAGAGGTAATTTATTCCAGTTTTAGTATGTTTAATCTTAGGATTGTTAAGTTTCAACGTATCCACCATCATTACGGATACGAAGCCTAGTACGATTTCGAAGTTCCACAAACACGTTCTGCAGTTGTGTTTCAGTTATGACATTGATCACATCAGTTATCCTAGCACGAAGATCGTTTAAAGAGCGAGGTTTTGATGAGTAAACTACAGTTTTAACATGTCTCCATAGGAAAAAGTCTAATGGGGACAAATCTGGTGAGCGAGCTGGCCAAGCAATTGGCCCACCTCTTCCGAGCCATCTGTTTGGAAAAACTTCGTTTAAAAACTGTCGAACACTACGAGCAAAGTGGCAAGGTGCACCATCTTCCTGAAAAACTGTATTGGCTGTAAGTCTTAATCGCCTCAGTTCAGGAATAAAGTAATTCTGTAACATTTCAAACAAAAAAAAAAAATTAGAGTAAATAAATTTCTTTGTTCATAAAAAAACTGGAATAAATTACCTCTCTAATGCATTTTACAGATATATATATATATATATATATATATTCAGTTATTAGATTAATAATAATTCAAGTGAATAATAATTATTAACAAATTATAAAATTTTAGCGGAACTAATTATTCTCGGCAATTAGTTAATTATAATAATTTGGGGAAACTAATTTTAATAAGAACTGTATAAATACAGTAAAATATACCAAAAGATAATTAATATTCTTAATTAATATTCTTAATAATATTCTTAATTAATATTATCATCATTATTAATATAATAATAATAATAATGATAATAATAATAATAATAATAATAATTAACATTATATGACTGTGGATTTATTTATTTACATTATTTTTATTTTTTAACTTTATATAAAATTTTTATTTAATATAAAATTTATTAAAAAATAATATACTTTAATTTACTAAAAAAGAATAATAATTTAGAAAATAGATAATTACATAAAGGGAATCAAAGCAAGGTTAAATTAACTTCTGGATTAGTTGGCAAATATTTCACCCTCTGTTTTCGTTGGCATAACCAAGTCTTTTTCCCTGTGTTTCGGTTGGCATAACCAAGTCTTTTTCCCTGTGTTTTGGTTGGTGTAATCAAGCCTTCCCTGTGTTTTGGTTGGTGTAACCAAGTCTTTTTGCCTGTGTTTTGGTTGGCGTAACCAAGCCTTTTTCCCTGTGTCCCATAGTATAAGAAGTGCATTTACGTAGTCTTAGATTAATTAATAATTAACATCAGGTGCTATTAATAATTGGAAAGTAACTATAGGTAAACAAAAGAGTTAATATTATTTAACATTATTATTATTATAAGGGAGAAAATATTTCTATTTTATATTAGACCAAAGAGGTTACGCGGCGTTGAATCTGTTCAGTAGGTGACCGCTTTCTTCGTTCAGATGATGTATCGACCCTTAGATGATTCGAACCTCGCGTAAAACCTTAATTCCACTCCGTCACATGACCTTTATCGTTGAGAAGGTTATAAAATGGTACACTGGAATTTGGAATTGCTAAAATATCAATATTGCTTTGTTACAAATTTCACAATTTGGATGTTTTTAGCAAAATTTCTTTATATTGTTAATTATACATTTCGATAGTCAAAATTCGAAATAGTCTGTTAAATACATTGAGTAATAGTCCACATTTTATAGAATTTTTAAATTATTAACGTTTCGACCTATTCCCTAAGATCCTTATCAAGTAAAAAATAAAATGATTAATTAATTACTTTCAGATTTCAAAAAAAAACTTTCAAGGAGAGTAGTATAGCCGCAAAAGGGGAGAATGCAAGAATGTTGCAGGTTATTATGCAATGTTGCAAAGGGGGTGGGGTGTTGCAAAGGGGGGTGGGGATGTTGCAAAGGGGGGTTGCAGAAAAAGAAAGAAAAGAAAGAAAAAAAGAGTACTGGCCATTGTTGCCAACCTAGGTTGCAAGGGTCATGCACCAACCTAGGTTGCAAGGGGCATGCAACTTGGAGGCCTCCCCCAAGCTATTCCCCCCAAAGGGCCAGAGAGAAAGGAGGAGAGAAAGGAGGAGAGGTGTTCACCTGGCAGGAGCCAAGTGCACATTAAGACTTCAGCCGAGTAGGCGTTGTTTTATAGGCTCTTAATCAGCCAGAATTAGCCAGTTGGCTGAGCCAAGGGACAGGTACACATGCAGGAGGTACACATGCAGGAGGTACACACACATACGCACACATGCAGGAGGTACACATGCAGTAGGTACACATGCAGGAGAGAGAGAGACACCTGAAGGAGGGAGATACCTGAAGGAGGGAGATACCTGAAGGAGGGAGATACCTGAAGGAGAGAGAGAGAGAGAGAGAGAGAGAGAGAGAGTAGTTGCCTTTGATAGCAAGGCATATTATTTTCGTTTACCTAACCTAAGAGGCCACTAAGGGTTTTTCCCAAAGAGCCAAAAAGAGAAGGACCGGAGGTCCTTGCTCGGCTGGAGCGAGCTGGGAATGAGTCTTCACCAGCTTCTCGGTCTTTTATAAACCTATATTCTGGCTGAGTTTCCAGATAGCGCCATGTATTCAGTTGCTGAGTTGTCAGATCACGCAATGTATTCAGTTGCTGAGTTGCCAGATCGCGTCATGTACACCAGATAGCGCTATGTATTCCAGATAGCAATATTTATTAAATTGTACTTGTATATATAATAAACTAATGAACCATATAAAATACCACAATATATGTTTATATAGTTAATCAGTTGGAAGATTCACCCATATAAAATAACACATTATGTTTATATAGTTAATCAGTTGGAAGAATCAACCATATAAAATAACACAAGCGCCTCTTTCATGTTTCAGAAATATTTACGCATTAATAGAATTAACAAAGTTACCCAATAAATAATTCGTTAGACAGAAACGAATTTTTATAAGGGATACCCAGCTTCATTAAACTTGAAGATGAACGAAACAAATAACATAGTTATCCATAATTCAGCCGAAAACAATTAATTTTATGGGTAACTATTTCGACATAAGTTTACTATAATTATATCAGTCTTTTAAATATCTTGTGATATATATATATATATATATACATATATATATATATATATATATATATACACACAATGAAAATGTTTTATATTTATGCGTAACTTAGACCCACAGTTTAACCCATCTGTACACAAATCATATAAAATACCACAATATATGATTGTAGATGAGCCCTCACGAATAACGAAACGAAATGATCATTTACGATACAATTCGAAATACGATAATTTACGATACAATTCGAAACCCACCAAACGAGATGAAAAGTTAAGAAACATACGAGCCTCATTCCCTGCGAAGGAAAAATTAAAAAAACGAAATTAAAAGAAACGAAGAAAGTTGGATTTCCCCAAAACACAGTCCACTATAGCGAGGTTGGTTTCGGAGAAAATCTCCTTGCGAGAGACCTTTCTTAAAGACAGCCCTTGATAAGTACCCACTGCACCAAATATTAATATTGCCATTGTTATTACTTCTACAATGAATCCAATTAAATTCTGCTTATTAAATAACTTTTTTAGACACTTGATTTTTATTATAAATGTTTAAGTCACGAATAACAGTGGGAAAAACGTACACACAATATATATATATATATATATATATAATATATATATATATAATATATATATATGCTACACACAGACCGTGCATGGAACAAGGAACTCTTCTGGGATAATTAAATCCACTATAGTCCGAGTAAGTAATGACAAATACCATAGTTTTTCTTTTTCATGATGCTAGCCTCATGAGGCGCCTCGGTGGTGTAGTGGTTAGCGTCGCGGACTACGAATCCATCGGCCCAGGGTTCGAGACCCGACGGCAGCCGGCGCGCAGCAAAACCCAGCTGTTCTTCCTTCCACACAATAAAGAAAGTGGTTGGTAGATAAATGGGTACCCTAGGTGGCCTAGTGGTCAAGACGCTGGGCTGCTGATGGGGCGTGGTTCGGAATCCACGTTAAACTGTAGGTCTAAGGTGGAGTGAAAAGCTTGACCTTCGTCAGAATGAACAATTCGGGCGGAAGCTAACCAAAGGTTAGCCCGACGCGGGCAACGGGTCACTCGCAAAGAGAATTTAATCATTGGTAAACTTCCTTCCAGACCACTCTTTCTATATATATATATATATATATATATATATATATATATATAGAAAGAGAGCGAGAGTTTTGTTCAATAAATAATAATCGAAAAAAACATCATAATGCACGATTTTCTATGTAGCAATACTAATTAACTCTTTCTCGCCTACGCCGGTACAAGAACATAATACGTGCACTCGCTCGTAAATTAGACCTCCAGTTTAACATGGATTCAGAAATACATCTCGTCGATGGGGTTCGTTGCTTACTCTACCACATGGACTTTTATATGTAAGAGACCTAACCTAACCTACGAAATACATCTCGTCAGGGCCGATCCTAGAGCCATATATAGCAATGGAAATGAGCGCGATGTGTCGTTAAATACGTGATTTAAAATAACAGGACCATTTGACCCGAGGCAGGAGTATACCCGAAAAACATCGTAATGCACGATTTTTTCTATGTAGCAATAATAATTAACTCTTTCAAATACGTGATTTAAAATAACAGGACCATTTGACCCGAGGCAGTAGTATACCCGAAAAACATCGTAATGCACGATTTTTTCTATGTAGCAATAATGATTAACTCTTTCAAATACGTGATTTAAAATAACAGGATCATTTAACCCGAGGCAGTAGTATGCCCGAAAAACATCGTATAACCTAACTATAATTTACAACTATAGTTTACCTTGACTTTCATATGCTTCTATCCTGTTTTATTAATAAAGATTTTTAACTTTTAATAACGTATGAATAAAGATTTTTAACATTTAATTTTATTTTAGTATTTATTTATGCCACGCCGCCTTAGACCACAGCTTAACGTTGAAACCGAATGTTCTTTTTAAAATATAATTAGGATATAATTTCTTTATTATAAAATAAGTTAACAATTATGTTAACAAACAATACTAATAATTTGTAAGTAAAAAATATAATATAAGGGACTACCATAGAAATGTAAGTGCCTATAATTCGATTTTATATATATGTTACTCGTCCGGTCTCGTTATAGCGGATTGGTACACGTCATAGCTCCACCCAGCTACATCGGCAGCCAATCACTACGAATATCTGGTCTTTTGGGGCGGAGCTTGGCGATTGTGCATATAAAAGGGGATATTTTCAGTTTGGAGTAACAGTAGCTATTTTCGCGTCAGTGAATAATCATTCCCTCCACCATGGACCTGTACGTCTCCCCAGACTTGTATGAAGAGAGTGATACTGCAGCATTAACCGCAATTAGCCTTTTTAATGCGGTTGACCGTGATGAATTACACTAGGCAACAAACATTTTGTTACAGAAGACCAAATAGGTGCTCCTAGCTAATTTCGGTATGCTGATTTCAAATCTATAATTAGATTTTTTCTATCACGTCTAGATTTTGTAAAATGCAAATCACTTTTAGTAAAATTTTCTACCACGTCCAGATTTTGGTTTTAATCGGCTTAATGCCAGTAATATGAAACTTGCTTTTCAAGGTTAAAGCAATTTTTTTGGCCAACTATATACAAATTCGAACAATTTTGATAAATAAAATTTATCCCGAGTTGGGAACACTGAGTCAAGAGCATAGTAACGGGAAACGGCCCAACGGTCAGTCGCTACGTGACAGTCAAGCAGAACGGTTGTTGAAGCTCTCTGTTGATGAGCAAGTGACAGGTTGTGGTGACTTGTGTGTTTTTATAGCATTTGTTTTGTACTACGGTGTGTATTTCTTTTTATTTTGCACATTGTAATAATTACTTTCTACGTTTTTTCAGATATTGTATGGTAATTCAAAATGGCATCAAATAGACGTGCTTGTGTAAATCACCCAGACAACTTCTGCTTTGTCTGTGGACAATATACACCTAAGCCACAACGTAGAAACATAACAACAAAGATTAAACTTGCCTACAAGTGTTATTTTGACTGTAAGTTAGGAGACCAACAGAGGGACTGGGCACCACATATTTGCTGTGCACAGTGCAATGCAATGTTAATAGCTTGGATGAATGGTAAAAGAAAAGCTATGCCATTCTCAGTCCCCATGGTTTGGCGTGAGCCGAAAAATCGCTTCAATGATTGTTATTTTTGTTTGACAAAGATTGCTGGTTTCACAAAGAAAAACAAATCAAAGATCACGTACCCAAACTGCGAATCAGCAATGAAACCAGTACCACATGATGAAACAAATCCACCACCAGTTCCACCAGCAACGATAACAGACAGCAGTTCATCTGAAGATTCTGCTAGTAATATAGAAACAGGGAAAGATGGCATATATGTTCCAGATGCAAATATTTCCCCACATTTGTTAAGTCAAGCGGAGTTAAATGACTTAGTGCGCGATTTGGAATTACCAAAAGAAAAGGCAGAGTTGCTTGGTTCAAGACTTCAAGAATTTAATCTTCTCCAACCAAACACCAAAGTTTCCCATTTCCGCCATCGCCATTTGCAGTTTTCATCATTTTACTTACAGAAGAAAACGTTGTTTCTGCCACGATATCAGTGGTCTGATGCAAGGGATTGGCTGTCGCTATGATCCAAAAGAATGGAGACTGTTCATTGACTCTAGTAAAGCTAGCCTTAAAGCTGTATTACTGCACAACGGCAATGAAAAACCTTCAATACCTGTAGCACATGCCACTGGCCTTAATGAGACTTATGAATCGATGAAACTGCTGCTAAGACTCATCAAATATAAGGACCACACATGGAATATTTGTGGCGACCTTAAAGTTGTATCATTACTTCTTGGGTTACAGTTGGGCTACACAAAGCATATGTGCTTTTTGTGTCTATGGAACAGCAGAGATGACAAGAACCACTACAAAAAACATGATTGGCCATCTAGAACTGAACATGTTGGTAAATACAATGTGAAACACCCAGCACTTATTGACCCTCAGAAAGTACATCTTCCACCACTTCACATTAAACTTGGCCTTATGAAAAATTTCGTGAAGGGTATGGATCATCAAGGTAGTGGTTTCCAATATTTAAAGGATAATTCAAAGGAATATTGACAGATGCTAAGCTAGAAGCTGGAGTTTTCACTGGACCACAGATCCGCAGTGTCATCCACGACTCATCGTTTCCATCTAACCTAAATGAGAATGAACTAGGAGCATGGACATCTTTTGTTGAAGTTGTCAAAAATTTTCTTGGAAACCACAAAGCTGAAAACCACCGTAAACTCGTAGAAACATGCTTAAATCTTATGAAATAATGGGATGCAGAATGTCTTTGAAAATTCATTTTTTACATTCTCATCTTGACTTCTTCCGGCCAACCTTGGGGCTGTAAGTGACGAGCATGGTGAGCGCTTCCACCAACAGATCTCAGTTATGGAAAACAGATACCAAGGTAATTTCAACCCAAATATGATGGGAGATTATTGTTGGTTCCTGCAGAAGGAGAGCTCGTCATCCTACAAGCGACAAAGGAAGAGGACACACCAAAGTTTCACTTAAGAACAGGAATTTGCCTTTCAGTAGTAACAACAAAATACTAACGCGCTTTGGGTGGATGGTTGGGCGCAGGGGTGGTAACTCCCCCAGCGGAATTCCGCTGTCTGTCTTAAGCCAGAATAAAGGAGGAAAGACATCCCTGTTCACTAATTATTTAAGTATGCTTAACATAAAACGTGGCACGGAAAAGTAGCTTAGACGGCTTTCGTAATAGAAGCGGGTGAGAAAAAAAATGAAAAATAGGGGGTTTCGGTTACACAAAATCTGGACGTGATAGAGAAATTTTGATATCAGATCTGAAATCAGCATCAGCGCTTTAGTAGGAATCAGTAGTTCACGTGTCTGTAACAAAAAAAAAAGTTGAAATTTGTTGCCTAGTGTTATTTACAACGCAAACCGTAGAAGATATGTGCAGTGACGCTCCTTACAATCCGACGCAAGGGACTACCATAGAAATGTAAGTGTCTATAATTAGAATTTATATATGGATGGGGTGTAGTATCTCGTCAAATAGATAATCGCCAAAAATGTCAATCAATGTTATTTTGTTACCCCATTATGCTAAAATAGAAATTTTATGGCATTCATTCCTCGAACCAAAGATATCTTCACATAATGGGGATCTGTCTGTATACTCTGTATATGTTTTAAAAGCATTATTCCTTTAAGGTCTGATGAGGATTTGACACGTGTTATACAATCTTTTGAAGAATCTCGGAATACGGGGGATATACTGAACAGTCAACAATGTCACACATCCTCCACCATGGACCTGTACGTCTCCCCGGAATTGTATGAAGAACGTGATACTGCAGCATTAACCGCAATTAGTCTTTTCAATGCGATTGATCGTGGCGAATTATTTTCAACGCAAACCGTAGAAGATATTTGCAGTGACGCTCCTTACAACCCGACGCAAGGGACTACCATAGAAATGTAAGTGTCTATAATTAGAATTTTATATATATATGGAGAGTTGTAGTATCTCGTCAAATAGATACTCGCCAAAAAATGTCAATCAGTGTTATTTGGTTATCCCCATTATGCTAAATCGAAATTTTTATGGCGTTCACTCCTCGAACCAAAGATATCTTCACATAATGGGGATCTGTCTGTATACTCTGTATATGTTTTAAAAGCATTATTCCTTTAAGGTCCGATGAGGATTGACACGTGTTATACAATCTTTTGAAGAATCTCGGAATAGGGAGGATATACTGATCAGTCAACAATGTCACACCGAAATAATGTAAGTGTTTTTCGATCTTTTTGGGATAAGAAGACAATATATTTTCATAAATTTATTAAATGAAAGAAATCAGTACAATAAACGAATATATCGTTACAAATATACGAACAAAAACATTATAATATACAACGAGTACGTACAATTGGAAAAAGGTTTTTTATCTGTCTGCATACTATTTCATCGTTTCGGCGAGTGTGACATGGGTCAAATAAATTTAAAAAATTTATAAATTCTTTATCATTTGACATATGCATGAGAAATGAGACGCAGTACATTCCGCAAACATTAGTAAAATATCCTTGCATGCGAAATGGGGTCCACACAACTTCGGGAATATGTAAATGAGCGAGAAATTTTACAATAATAGGGTCACTCCAGGGTTGAGTACCGAGTGAATCAAAATAGTACAGGCGCTGTCTATTTTTAAAATAGACAGCGATCCAGTGAATCCCTTCATTACAGATGATGTCTGTGTTCACAATAAGACTACCGCATTCTCGCCTACTTGGCAAACTCAATGTTTCATTCTTCGCAAACACGCCGATAAATTTGGAACGTGTGACTCGCTCCATTACTTTCTGAAGTTTATTAGCATCCATTTTAAAAGTCAGTGATAACGCTTCTAAATCTATCTACTTCTATTAGGGCTTGCGATTCGAGATATACTAGTACACTAATAGGAGCGTCTATAGGCTTGGCGAATTCCAGCCGCACTGAGATGTTTCCGCTCTGCTGTGGTGTTAAATGGGTATTTACGCTAGCAGATAAGTCAGGTGTAATGTCAAATGGGTAAAGGGTAAATTGATCAATGAATTCTTCCTGCGTTACCCCATTACCAAGCTCATCACAATCACCTGCAATATGGGTCAGATTACTATAGGCTCTGGCACAAAGCGGTAACACAGCGTCTGATGAATAGTCCGTACCCATTGTTCCACCCAAAGCAGTGCCATTAACGTACAGAGTTATATTTTTAAGTCCGAAATTCTCGAATTTAAAGGCACTCTTTTTATATTTCCATTCACCGAAGCGTGGTCCTGCAT
>JAJOZX010001370.1:817500-880000 GCA_023014485.1 Bathynomus jamesi | reverse complement strand
GCCTATCCCACTTTCTCACCAGATCATGGACAATGTCTACGATATTCGATCCCTGTACCTTTGATCCTTCCACAATGATCTCCCCTGTATCGGTCCATTGTATGGCGGGATCCTCATTCAATAGATTATAAAGACTTAAGCCTTTACTCCTCAATGTAAGTGGGAGGGTATTTTTTAATTCATGTTCGATATGTTGTGTGGCTAATCTTTTGGTTGGTCAGCTGTGTCGTCGGGTACAGATCCTATGTCGCCATCGTCCCCGTGCTGTGCCTAATAACCACAGGAATCTCTGTAGGGCTCTTATAATTTTCGTACTCGTGAAGAAATTTCTGCAGAGCTTCTTGGTATAAGATTCTTTTCTCATCAGGTGTTTTTTCACTGTTTAATAGGGCTAACAATTCGCTTTCCATTCTTTTAAGTCTGCTTTTACGGGGATCTAGATACGGTCTGGATTCCTTTGCAGTGAGGCGTACACCTCGTGGGGAATCACTACCACTTTCTTCATTATATTAATCTAGTCAGTAAAGGACCCAAAACTGAAAATAAGATGGGGAGAAATGAACCTCCTGTTTGTACAATAATTCGTTTTTTCTTCGCTACACTTTGGCTTTTACGAGCGAGTGCACGTATTATGTTCTTGTAGCGGCGTAGGCGAGCCTTCTGATGGGTTTTCATTGATACATTGCAATTTATAACGTTAAGACAGATTTCACAGATGCATTTTAAAAGTCGGCATCGATATTTTTAATAAACATCTGCTGCATTGCCCGAGGCAGTCGATGATAGATTTTTATTAATTCACGGTATTTCTTTAGTCTCTTTGTCATTCTGGAATATACACCGTTTCAAGCTCGTTGGAAATATATTCGTTCGCAGAAGCACTCTAAACGTGTTTCGCGGATGAAGGTCGCAAAGCAAATATCCGTAACGCGTGCTTGTAGCTTCTTTATAAACTTCCAAAAACTCCTTACGCTGATTCGGGAACATTTGATTGGCTAATACCCCAATTTGTGATACATCTCTACGTTGCGCGAATAAGACTAGATATTGCGTATTTAACGACACATCGCGCATGTATCTATTTTTGAAAAATAGATTCTGATTGATGAAGAACACGCTTATGTTAAGATGGTGGGAGAATACTGTAAATGTCTCGGCAAACGTTTTATCCATCTCCAACATGAGATCGTCAATTACAATGATTGTATGTTCATTTCCCTTTAACGAATTAACGTCATATACGCCTTTGTGGAACAAAAATCATCTTGGTACTCGTTGAACACTGATTGATACGTCGAATAGCACCATATAACTTTATGCACAAATTTCGAGAACATCTCCCCCTTTTCTTTAATGATTTTAAGCATAAACACAGTTTTACCACATCCTGTAGGTCCAGATATAATACATGTGGATGGGCTCGTGAATCTGAATTTTTCTACAGAGTCCATTTCTAACACGTCACACTCCTAAGTGAGTCATTTACAAAATATTACAAATTTTGAGTGCTGATCCTTATATTTCTTCTCCCACAGAACCGTGAATGACGATGAGGTAGATCAGCCCATCATTACGGATGACCTCGACGACAGTGTAGTTGTGATCTCCTCCCCTGAACCCTCACCAGCGATACCGGTAACACGTCCAAAGCGGAGGTATGAGATATCCACGTCAGGTATAAAGCGACCGAAATACGCGTCTGTTGCAGCGGTAATAGATCCCCAACCCTCAACCTCTTACGCAACAACAACCCCAGCAGCACCTAATATATCCCCTTATTCATCCGCCGCCCCCCGTTCTGTTAAGTCTACAATAATACAGCCCCGTTCTGTTGAGGATGGTATAACACTGGAATTGGTGCGATCCGCAGCCCCCACCCCAGCCTTGACTAGAAATCGGTATAGAGTCAGGGTCGACCCTAGAGTCATGTATAGCAGTGGAATTGAGCGCGGACTACGCCGGGTTGTAGAGCATATTATAGAGTTTGCTCTTCAGAATCGTGACGAGCGTGAAGTCAGGACGAGTCTGTCCTTTGGATTCGGGTCAGATGACGGTGATGTAGACGATTATTGGGTGATAGTGCCATTTAGACGTTTGGCAGCTGAAGATGTAGAATATATATTAGGGCGTATAATGCAAGCCGCCCAAAGTAGTATTGCCTTCAATATGGACAACTTCACGGTAAATATTGACCATGTATACCGTGTTGCGGGTCATAGTGCCATACCGTATACTCTTAACTTCAATTCTCAAGCTATTTAGACGGCATATAAACGTCGATCGTGGTTGCGGCTTTATAGCAGTACTCTTAGCACGTATGTTTACTGTACAAAATACACGAACTCAAAAATTTGGTTGCCTACAGTCGTGGAGCGTGCCCGTAAACTAGCTGTAGACTGTGAACTTGAATTGACTGTAATATGGGTCCTGAAGAGCTGAGAAGGGTAGAACAGAAATGAATGTCCGCATAGTTGTGTTTGGGTTGGATGATCGTCGTAGGACTGTGTATGTTTTTAAAAGCTGTGTGAGAGATCGTACAAGGCCCCTACTTATTTTAGGATTGTCAGGGACAACGTATTTCCCCATCCGTAATATAAGGTGGCTTTACGCGAGTTATGACAAAAGTCGAAAATATGGGAGACATCATGATTTGTGTAAGGGGTGCCTCGAGTTTGCGGATGATATAGTGAGACATTGTAAAGAATGTCACATGGTATGTGAGCAATGTAAAAGCACCAAATGTGAAAGCCGTGTAGTTGAAGCTGAGAAGAGAGACTGTGATGTCTGTAGACGCACATTTTTCAATAATAGCTGTTTTGATTTCCATAAATCAATTGGCACGTGCAGGAAAATGAGAATCTGTGAATGTGGTATGTTTCACACAATGGATAATTGGGGAAAATTTAAGCACAAGTGTGACATAATTCACTGTCCTACATGCCAGGAGGAATATAAGGCGGATGGAGTAAGCATGTATGTTATATGAAAGATGCTAAGCCTAAAAATAACCCTGTATAACTGTATACTACGATATAGAAACATATACGAACGCTGAAACCAAAGAGGTAATTCCACATTTACTTGTGAGCCAGACTATCTGTGATGAGTGTATGGATATCGAATGTGACGAGTGCCCCAAATGTGGTAAACGGACAAACGTTTTTAAAACGAATGTCAGCGATAGTCCTGTGAAACTATTTGTGTCCTATATTGTTAAGTTAGCCGACAAGTTCAAAAAATGACTGTGTATATTCTCGCCCATAACGGGGCAAAGTTTGACACGCAGTTCCTTTATAAGGAGTTGCTTGAACACGAATCCTCTGAGATATTTACAGGTGATCCATTGAAAAGAGGCAACAAATTAATACAGATGCAGATAAGAGGCAATGTACAATTTAAAGATACTTTATTATTCACACCTTGTAAATTAGCAAAGCTACCCAAGGTGATGGGAGTAGCAGCTGAAGTTTCCAAAGGATACTTCCCATACACTTTCCTCACCAGCGAGACTTTAAACTACGTAGGCCCACCACCCCCCAAACATTATTTTGACTGTATGGATGAACGTGAAGACTTTGATCGATACTACGACAGTTTTAATGAAAGTAACCCTTATATTATAATATAGCTGATGAATGTGAGCGTTATTGCGTGAATGATGTGCGCGTGCTTAGAGTATGTTTCCAGGCCTTTAGAAGGATGTACATAGCCCGTTTCAAATGCGATCCACTGCAAGTCGCAACCACCATCGCATCATTATGTTTTACGGTGTTCAAGAATAACTTCATGCCGAAAGACACCTTAGCCATTATTCACCGAAACAATCCCCGCAGTTACGGGCACAAGGCTATTTACTGGCTCATACACCTACAGCAACAGACAGGTGTATACATAAAGCACGCCCGCAACCGGGTGAAGTACCCATTAAGAATAATGGACGTGTTTTTTGGGTTGATGGGTTAAGTGAAACCGTGTCACTGGTGTGAAGACTGTGTACACCTTTAACGGTTGCTGGGCATGGATGCCCCCTCCTGAGTGCGGAGTCACCGGAGATATCCACGGTAGGTCTCCTGCCGACTGTCTTGCATCGACCCGCACCCGCGATCAACTTATAGGATCACAGTTCCCTCACAAAGTCTTGTGGGAGCATGAATATGATGCACGGATGGAGACAGACGAGGTGTACCGTGAGGAAATAAAAGCGATCAAGCGTTCAATGGTGCTGGATCCTCTCAAATGTGGTGATAGCTTGTTTGGAGGACGTACAAATCCTTTCAGACTATACTTCCCACCTACGGAGGCGTGAAGCTCCATTACTACGATTTCTGTTCTTTATACCCATACGTGATGAAGAGCCATCCGTACCCCGTGGGCGCTCCTGAGAAACTGGGGGACGCAGCCTACCATCCATCAATGAATTTTCAAAAAATTTGAATGATCGTTACTTGGGATCTCTTTCGTAGAGACGTACTCCCCCCACGCAATTTATGGATGCCGATCTACCTGTCGTTATCGACGACAAGCTCATGTTCCCCTGTGCGTGAAGTGCGCGGAAGAGGATAACGGCGAATGTAACCATATACCCCACCAGCGTAAGATCAGAGGCGTATATACAAGTCCTGAGTTGGCCCTAGTCGTGCGCCATGGTTATAGAATACTGAAGATACATGAGGTGTGGTAGGTTTCAGAAGCTACCCAACCTTTTCACACCATATATAACACCTTTTTGAAGGATAAGGTGAGGCATCAGGGTATCCGCGAGGAGTTGATACCGAAGATGAAAAGTCTGCCTATATTCAAACGTTACCGCGACCGCGAAGGTATACAACTTGATCGTGTCCAAATTGTAAAGAATCCTGGCAAGCGCTTTAGTGCAAAGTTGTGTCTAAACAGTCTATGGGGAAAATTTGCGCAGAATACCGCAGAGGGAGCATCATTGGCACAAAGTTATAGCGATGTCTGGATTATGCCAATGCCCCGATAAAGAGGTCATGGAGATCGTAAATTAGGTAATACTTACGTAATAAAGTACAACAACACTGAATTTGCACAGATACCTCAAGGGTTACAAACATACCTGTGGCCAGCTTCACACAGCCTACGCCCTATAAAACTTTGGGGTCTATTGTATCTCTTGGCGGAGAGTATTGTATGCGATACAGATAGCGTGATATTCACAGAGAGGGAGGGTGAATACATGCCCACTATTGGGGAGTTCCTCGGCGAGCTCACTGATGAGATCAAGGTTGAGTATGGGGGACAACGCATACGCCGACTCTTTTGCCTCAACAGGACCTAAGACTTATGGGGGTACGGATCAGGTGGGGGAGGAAATGAAATATATCGTGAAGGCAAAGGGTATTACGCTCAACCATGCGAATCGGGAGGTTGTTAACTTTGAGTCGTTGAAGGATCTAGTATGTTTGGATGAACAACCTCCCAACTAATTGTAGGCACCACAATTTTCGGGCGCAGAAGCTGGGGGGCGTGAAGGAAGTTAGGGGTACGATGGTGTGCCGTAACACCTATAGGAAACGTTTACCAGATACCTGGTACTATGATACCGTACCTTTGGATACGAAGATGCTTCGAACTCACACGTCTTGTATATAATCGTATCTATTTGTAAATATATATATATATATATATAACTTGAATATCTCGTTTATTAAATCGTATTTGTAAATATATATAACTTGAATATCTCGTTGTTAAATAAATCATGTTTCAAATAGCGTTTCACTTTCTCCTTTGTGTGTGTGTGTGTGTGTGCGTGAAAGTTCTAAGCTCCGCCCACTGTAAGACCGTGAGTCATGCTACTATCTGGGAAGTCCCTGCGTGGTCAGTCGACCGCAGTAAGCCCGAGAGATCAGACGTGTATTCAGATCAGACGTGTATACAAATGGCTACCTTTAATATTGCTTGTACAACGTTTACGAAATGGTATTCAGTAAAGTGCCAGGATGTGGTGGATACCGAAAAATTCCTATTCATCCCTCCTATGCCTCTTTTAAAACACATTGGATTGTGCGAAGTTCCAAGATGTACAAATACTCTACGGATGTTCTGGTGAGACCGTTGAAGGCTTTCGTTGCACAGACGATGTGCTGAAGTATACTGCAGAGCTAAACTTTATAAAGTCTCACATACACCGTGAAGTAAAAAGAAACAACGCGTGCAGAAGAGAAGCAGCAGGTATGGATAATGAGTCTTGCTGATGGGTGGTATGACAACGGTATTACGTCATGCTACACCATGTCGATTACTCATACCCTACGACTGGAAATGTGAATCTCGTGATCATGGACAATCTTAAGTATTTTTATCACTATATTAACGTATATCATGATGAGGTTCATAGTGAGGTGTGGCTAGTGCCCTGCGTGAATTTTTAACAGAGTTTAGAGACGAGTATCGTTTGATGGGCAGAAAGGAAAAATATGAACATATGTTCCTCTCAAATAGTGCGCCGGAGTGTGGAGATATTTAGTAAAACATAAAATGTTCCTAGTTCTTATCCAAAATGTCTGGTGCGTAGGCTGGTAGTGATATTCTTGTACCGGTACAACAATTCGACTCGCGGACAAGCCCATTCACGTATCATCGAGTCAGCCGCCCGTCGAACCATTCCTGCCTACCTGCGTGCCTCACACGGCTCATAGTTATCTCAGAGCTTGAGTCGAGTGGACGTGCGCTCCTCGAATACGATGGAACTTCCTTTGAGCAGCATTCTCAACGCTCGTACGATGTGTCCGTGACGAAATCGTTGCGCGTGTTCAGGCGTAATTCCGGTACCATTAGCTATGTACTGGAAACGGAATGTAGACCGACAAACAAAGGGTTTATTTAAGTATCGAGGAGATGAATAGAATCTTTGTGATAGTTGAGAAGTGGAGTGAAGATCGTTATAAAATACCTGCTAACGTAGGTACAAGAAGAGAGCAGATTAGTGACGCACCCTCATACGCCGTTGTATGTACGTTGTGTATAAATAACGATCGGCCGTGCATTGATATACGGTTGATGTGGAAGAATGCTTCTGATAATAACGCTCTTATTCCTACGCGAAACCGTTTCATCCTCGACAGAATGTTTGAAATCGTCGGATTCCGTAAACTGAAACCTATATTAGACGCGCGTGTTACGGATATGTTTTATTTTGATACAGTACTTGAATACGCATACACCGCTCTGCTCGATGGGTTTACCGAGTGTAGGGCTGGTGAGAATGGTCTAGTGCTGGATGTTTATTTAAAAAGTTTAGACTCTTGAAATACCATGAACTTTGGTACAAAGCAATTGATCGGTACAAGGCTGAGCTCACCTACACCGTTCATCCTGAAGAACTATTTCTTTATATAACGCGCAGTTGTCGTAACGATTTAGAAGATTATTTCAATTGCCGCTATGTTGAGTGAGTTCACGATTGAAAAGCTCGAGTTGGTAGAAATAAACCCTCGATTGGAAAAGCGTTCTTATAAACTTGTGTTTAATAATGTAGCTAACGATGAACTCTTTGTGCGTGCTTTTGATTGTATTCTAGATGTATTAAAGATGACTTACCAACCGGTGTAAAGTGGGAACAAAAATAGTACTGAACGATATGAAAGCCCTTCATATCGAATACAGGTTTCCCTATACTTTAAGCGGTGAAATATTATTAAGCCGCATATACTGCGTATTGCAGAGCAATAATGATGTAATTGTAAACTCGATTAAGACCGAGTTTAGTATTTTGAAAAAAAAGTGAATTGTATTTATATTTTGCTTGACATTTCTCCTGTACTGATTATACGCATATTTCTATTGAAATGTATATTTATTTCTATTTGAAAAGTATATTTATTTTATAAATATATCTCCATAATTGTGTGTGTGTGTGTTATATTTCTCCTGTACTGTTATGTACATATTTCTATTGAAGTGTATATTTATTTGAAATGTATATTTTATTTATATATATCCATAATTGTGTGTATATATTTCCTGTACTGTTATACGCATATTCCTCAAATGTATATTTATTTTCTATATATTTATAATAAAAAGAATGATGCAATGTTGTTTTACTTAATTGTTATGCCTTCTACTACCGGTATTCGAAATATAATAATGTATACAGTGGTATTGCGGTATCTGGCAACATTTAAGCCTTCTAAGCCAACTGGCTAATTAGGCGTATATAATAATGTATACAATAATACTGCTAAAAGAGGTATCTGGCAACTCAAGCCATTTACGCCAACTGGCTGATTAGGAGCCTATAAAACAACGCCAACTCGGCTGAAGTCTTAATGTGCACTTGGCTCCTGCCAGGTGAACACCTCTCCTCCTTTCTCTCCTCCTTCTTTCTCTTGGGGGATAACGCCGCCTCCAAGTTTTCCCCCCATCCCCCTTTGCAACACCCCGACCCCTTGCAACAACCCCCCACCCCCTTTGCAACAATCCCCTCCCCACTTTGCAACATTACATAATAACCTGCAACGTTCTTGCACTCTCCCCTTTTGCGGCTATACTACTAAGGAGCTTCAAGTCCTCATTTTGAGGTACTGGGCAGATAATAATACTAACAAATAATAACAAATAACAAATAATAATAATAATAATAACATTATAAGCTTCGAGATATTACTAATTGGATAAATTCAAGTCAAATAACCTTCAACAATATTACAGTTTAGACTATAAAATTCTGGTACAGTTGACTTTGAAGCAAAAGTATTTTGTGTTGACTTTCAACATCCAAATTACACTCAATGTTGACTTGATTTCCAACAAAACACCGTAAAAAATATTTCTACTCCAACATCGGAAAACCATTGACTCATCTCACTTTCGTTCATAATATTAATAATAATATAATAATATCTATACATAATATCTGCCTATTTGTACATAATATCTACCCATGTACGCGTTTCATATAATTCTGGTATTTAGTTTGGACATAATAACTAATTAGTCTTTTAGTTTGGGTTGAAAGCGAGTTTATTATGTAATAAAGACTGTAATTATTATATATATATACAGTAGAAAATGTAAAAAAAATATTTACAGGAATAAATAAATATATGTATTCTTCATTGTCTCTTTGTCGACGACACCTTTGAAAAATAACGAAAATAACGAATTTAATTCTTTTACAACACACACACACACACACACACACACACACACACACACACACACACACACACACAGTAAATAAAAATATACACTTGCAATTTTTAATTTTAATTTATCATAATTATAATTAAATTATTGTACACCCTGTATTAATTATTTTTCATAAGTATTTATTTGAATTCTTCTTAATATAAAAGTTTATATAGGACATTACAGTTAGACTCCGTATATATATATATATATATATATATATATATATACCTGACGCAACTGATAACGTTATTAGATAAAAGGCCGCGAGGTAAGATAAGGTGATAAAAATCCGTACCAAATCATTTTAGACCAAACATTTTGTCATTAACTCACTGTTTAGTATATATGGCTGTTCGACGGAAAAAAAATGTGTTTACAAACGAATTCTCGCTTAACTTTAATTATTTTGACCACTATGACGTCACTGAAGAGTGGATTCACCGATGAAATATTAGAGAAAAATTCGTTAAATCGTTCCGTATATTATGAAGGTGCGGTCGTTATTGAAGGTGTTTGATATAAAAGTGTATAAAATGACGTTGTAAATTAAAAAATTATATTACATTAAATTCTGAAATCATAGGACGAAAACTTCAGTTAAGTATATATACACACACACACACACTATATATATATATATACATATATATATATATATACGTATATATATAGTTTTGGGGAAAAAAGTTCGCCTACAAACAAAATTTCTAGTGAGCACAAAACTTTACTAATCGTTATAATGACTTTTTTTAATTTTTTTTTTTGTTTTTGCTACCAAAAAGAGTGAAATATCCAAACAAAAGCAGGATCTTATCAATTAGTAATATTTTTTTATTCTTTTTAGAAATATCATGTTTCTATGCGAACTTTTTTCCGAAACTATACTGTGAATAGCATTGTCCAGAAAAATATTTTATATAATAATAATAATAATAATAATAATAATAATAATGAAACATATTCCAAAAGCTAGTTAGTTATTTTCACCCAATTTGGGTAGTTTTATACCCATCAAAATAACCCAAATACTCAACAAGCTGCTGGAAGAGTGATAAAATTTGAAAAAATTCTTCAGTAAAACATACTGTACTGAGTACACATGTTTATCATTTCAGATAAAAACAAAATGACAGCTGACACTGAATCTAGAAATACAATGTGTAAGCTATGCACGTTCCAAAATTCTAAATATTACTCTTCCAAGTAAATATGTTGTATATTAAGACCGTCCAGCATGAAATGAGACGTTTAGTAAACGTTATAAACGTTTTATTGTTGGTTTATAAACTTTATGATTTTTAGTAAACGTCCCAGTTTTTTTGTTGGTCGGTAAACGTTTATGACGTTTACTAACCGTCCCATTTCTTGCTGGGTGATGAACGTTTATAACGTTTACTAAACGTCCTATTTCTTGTTAGGCGATGAACGTTTATAACGTTTACTAAACATTCCATTTCTTGCTGGGTGATGAACGTTTATAACGTTTACTAAACGTCCCATTTCTTGTTGGGCGATGAACGTTTACTAAACGTCCCATTTTATGTTGGGTGATGAATGGCTATGACGTTTACTAAACGTCCCATTTCTCGATGGGCGGTGGGGCTTCTCGGGCGAAAATGGTAACCTTAAATCCAGGGACAAGCGCACAAATCCTGGGATTTCCCATGGTTTTACAAGTATTCTAAAAACGTTACTTCAAATATTTTTCCGTTAACCCTTTAAGGACGGAATCTTTTGTAGGGTTAAGTTATGAATGCGTGTATTTGAAACGTCAGCAATTTGTACCGTCAGTACTCAAAGGGTTAATTTACTACTATATCTAGAAAATACAAACATAAACAAACGTAAAGACTATGATGACAAATTTATAATAGTACGAATCACGTTGCGTTCTACAACTCGAATAGTGCCTATAATATGCCCTGTATGATGTTGTGCATGTGTAATATGACTGGTATTTTTGATGACTGACTCGGGCTGAAAGCCAGTCATTTAATTTCCCTGAATCGAACATTTTGTGTCCTAGCGGATTTTAATTTCGGTTATTATTTTCAATTCAGTGGCGCACCTTCTGCTGTTGATATTTTTTTACTAAAAATTAGTTGAAAGTGTATAAAAGGTGTTGGGTTCGTATAAATTATACTATAATATAATTTATTTTTGTTGAAGTGCAAAGCTGTAAATTAGTATTGTAAGCATAGCCGCCTAGGCTTATACCATATTTATGTTTCTGCAGTTTTTGAAACTCGGCCTAGGCTCTATCCTTTATTATATTTATCATTATTGTGTTAAAATATTTGTATATTTCTATTCAATATTAACCAACTAATCTTGATTTATATAATACTTAAACATTTTAAGACTTTATTATCGTTATTGTTTATTAACTGGGAAATCCTGGATCCCGGGACGATGGCTGATTTTGTCCCGGAAAACCGGGAGAATGAAAACCCCTGAAAACGAGACACCCTAATTGACGGTGAATGTTTATGACGTTTATTAAACGTTCCATTCTTGCTGGGCGATGAACGTTTATGACTTTATCAAACGTTTCATTTCATGTTGGAAGGTGTTTGGAATGATTAATTCTACTTTATTGTACTTGTTTTTAGAATCAATTAAAATCTCCCAACTTTTTAGCGGAAATAACAGTTATCTAATTAAATTTTAACCGCATTTAATTCCAAAATAAAAAGTTAAAAACTCGTTTAAAGATCAAATCCATTTGACTAGTTAGTATAAAAAGCTTATAAACTATTAGATAAAATTAGATAAACTAAAACTTTATCCATCATTTTTTAGTAGAAATAAAAATTACTAAAACGTAATTTTACTAATTTTTTGTTTAAGATGAAACTACCCAACCTTTTGGGTAAAGTTTTATACCCATATGACTAATGAGTATGAACAAAGATTGAAGAAATTTATCAGTAGCCTAAAGAGATCGTTCTAAATTAGACTGGTCAATTTAGTAGAACTATAACCGCTCATCTTAACTAATTTTTAGTTAAAATGAAAATACCCCAATTTTAGGGTAAAACTTCTACTCATTTGATGAGTTAAAATGAATATACTCGTAGTAAGTCGCTAATGACATGGGTTAGTTAAAAAAAATTCCCATTGTTTTAGTTAAATTAACTGCTGGTTAAATTAACTGTGTTTTAGTTAAAACTAAGCTATGCGCTAAACGGTAGTTTTATGTATGAAATAATAATGATATAGAAAGTTATTTTATTTCTAGAAGCAGATACCATGAAGGATGGAGTAAGTTGTTCAAATTATACTGACTGTATAGAAAATTACACCCCAGGTATCGGATATGCGATAAATATAAGTTCAACTGTTGTCCACGAGCCCAAATGCAAAAGTAAGTCTTTTTCTAGTGTACCGTTTTGAAATATATATATATATATGCTAAATTTTAGAAATGACGATATATATAGTTTAATAATATAATTTAATGTAATATGCACATATAATTTATAGTAATTATGTCATCCCATACATCCCATACATCCCACACAATCATAAACCTTTTTCAACGGTATATGAATTGTTATAACAACCAGATAACATGACATATTAAACTACCTTAACAACACGTAAATGGGTGTGCCAAAATCTGTGCAACTTTTGATTTGGGCATCAAATTTTAATTTTTGGGTTGATTCTGTTCATTCTTGCTTAAATAAAATATAAAGGGCCAATATTTTGTTCCTGATAAAAGCCAGTTCATTCCCATGAAGAAGAGGGCGGAAATTTTCAATAGTTCATGGCGGATTCGATCCAAGCACCCCGGCTACGGATGACAGTGGCGACGCGAACATTTAAGTTCTCAAATACTCTGCCAAGTGCCAAGAATCTTTGCTGGGATGAGTCTTATCTCCCTTCTAATGTTCTCAGCTCGTCCAGTGTCTAAGGATTGTTCTCGCAGACTTTCGCTTTGAGATACTTTCCAGAAAAGAAGTCAGGGGGTGACAAATCAGGGAGTTTTGTGGTCATAAATTGTCAGTTCGTCGAGAGATCAGTCGAGCTCCTAAGAGGTGTTGTCTTAGAAATTCCAAGGCAACGTTTGATGTATGAGGGTGAGAGTGCACGACGTGTATTCATATTCACGTTTTGTTTCTTCAGTGCGGGAGGAAATTTCCTTCTCAACATGTGCACGTATTTTTCTGTGTTGACAGTGACAATTTTTCCTACTTCCTTTTCGAAAAATGGCCCAATAATACCGTCACGCCTGACGGCACAAATAGAAAATGGAGGTGCTACATGTTCATGTGGTTGTTGGAATGCCCAAAATCGCATGTTCTGCTTGTTGACATACCCACTAAGATAAAAGTGAGCCTCGTCACTGAAGAAAATATTGTCCAGAAACTGCGGCTCATTTTCAAGTGGGCAATGTTCACACAAAATTCACGTCTTTCTCTTTCATTTCTGTCAGTCAGACTTTGCAACATTTGTGTCTTGTACGGATACATTTGTAGATTTGGTGTATGATTCCTCTCACATTAGTATGTGATGTTTCCCACCAACTGACAAGGTCTACGTGTTGATCTTCTTGGTGAGTCTCGCATTCTTGTCTTACAGCCTGGACAGTGTCAGATGTTCTTGCGTAGATTTCCGCCCACTGTGGCCTCTTATCTGATCATTATACTCTTCGCATGTCTGGATTTCTCACAATACGTTTGGTGGTTTGTAATTGGGAGTTTTTGTTTTTGGAAACTCCCTATTTAAATTGTCTGCGTTGTAAAATCATTGTTCGCTGTGGGACAGGAATTGGCCAACATGGTCGGAATTCTGGTTAACAAACATTTTTATATCTTCTTTGTATCACCTGAAAACGGAGAAAATATCCATTAGTTTAAAACGGCAGCCATTTTAAAGTTGTACATTATTTTGACGCACACGTACATAGTTTAAAGCAATCCTAAGGTAGTATGGCACTAACTGTTTAAGTTTGCATCACAAAACGCAACAACGTTATTATACCCTAAACACTGAGATTGTTGTCAAATGGTTTTATGATGCAGTAGATTGATGTAACCAAACTGTTTCTCTGCGAGAACACAAAATACTGTACTTATACCGTAATCAGTAAGTTCGGTATGACTTGAATTTTTAAACCGCCAGTAAGCCAATACAATTCCCTATCACTGTCAAATTGAGAACCTCATAGACACTAACGGTAAATTTCGTGGCTCTCCTCTTGATCTTTTATACCAAACGCTATACCAAAATGGGAACCTATTATTTTAAACGTTAAGTTACAAAAGTTTAGGTACTTCGATTTCATTACTTTAAAAACTTTACCATTTACAATGTACATTATATTTTATGTCCATCTTATGTCCATCTTATGTCCATCTTATGGCCATAATATACATTGTACATAATACCGTTTGAACATAACTTACAATGAAATAATATTCATACCTTGAATGTTCTGCCAAAACTCAATGGGTGAAGTTAGCTTATTGTTAGAGAGAGAGAGAGAGAGAGAGAGAGTTTAACAATTTATTGACATACTGTAATGAGTGTTCTCAGTCGGGGCCATTTACCATTCCATAGCTTTGACTTTCTATTAATACAAATGAGATTCAGAATAGCCAAAAAAAAAAAAAAACCACTTTGACGTGATCCTAAAATACATTTTTTTTTCCATTTAATCCATCAATAATTCGGGTCTTGATCGAACGTAAATTTTTATTATTGTGAAGCCTCGATCGGGTTTCAATGCATGCAAAATAGCGTATTTCCCGTATGTAAACATGTTTTTAAAATATTTATACATTAACTTGTTTCCTTTGGTAAGAAAAGAGTATATATCATTTTATTCTTATCCTTCGAAGACATTCATTATCTTAGAATATGCGTAAAGAGCGGTGAAGGTTTTATCTGATCTGCACCAGAGCATAATATGTATGGAAAACAAAATTATTACTAAGTCATACAGTATATAGAACCTTTTGTACAAAAATGGGAAAAAAATTCGATCATTTTTTTTTTTATTTCAGAATTAATACCTTTATACTTGTGTATATATATATATATATATAACGTAAAGAACGACGCTTGTATAGGAGATATTCCGCGCAAGACGAGAGAGAGAAAACGGAACAAATGAAAAAATGAAGTAACCACCTGAATGTATATAATGTTACGGCATGCGGGAGGTGCCCCCTTGGGGCATTGGTTTCTGCGAGTATGTAGAAGAATTACGGCATTTGAAAGAGTGAAGTCCATGGTGTAATGGTATCGCGTCTGACCGCAATCGGAAGATCCCGGGTTCGATTCCCAGGTGGTTACTTCATTTTTTCATTTGTTCCGTTTTCTCTCTCTCGTCTTGCGCGGAATATCTCCTATACAAGCGTCGTTCTTTACGTTGTTTATACTGCGTGTTCTTTGCAGTTGAATGTATATATATATATATATATATATATATATATGGGAATGAACTCAGAATGGTCCCCCTGAGGTTTTTTATGATACACAGACCGTGCATGGAACAAGGAACTCTTCTGGGATAATTAAAGGCAGCGAGTCTTTTGCTTATATTGAGGTTCTAAATGTAGCAGGCTAGGCTGCTTTAAACCCTAGATCCATGTCCCAAAGCTGGATCCTGTCTGCTTTGCAGATAGCTGGTGAGGGAGCTATATTTATGGGACCTCTTTGCGAGTGACCCGTTGCCCACGTCGGGCTAGCATCATGAAAAAGAAAACTATGGTATTTGTCATTTTACCATTACTTATTCGGACTATAGTGGATTTAATTATCCCAGAAGAGTTCCTTGTTCCATGCACGTCTGTGTGTATCATATATATATATATATATAATACTGAAATTCATGCCGCATATGTCGTCAGGATAATGTGGTAGAATTAACATTAGTTTTCAGCGCTACTACCTTACTTGGGCAGTGCCTATAGTTCAGTGGTAACAACGTTTCTCTCTAAGTGAAGTAAGACACTGAGATCGGGAGTTCTATTCCCATCGATGATGATGATGATAATAACCCAAACTTACCGTAATGGTCCGCATTAGTTGGTCTCAACCAATGCAGTTTCTGGTCCTCTTCACTCATTACTAATACCCTACCTGCAAACTATATAATAAGGTTTATCGTAGCGAAAGTTAGAAACGCATTGCAGATGACGAATACAGAGTCGTACATGGAACTCGCTATGAATAAAGTAAACAAATAAAAAATAATGGAACACGTATTCGAACTTGGTATTCGTCGAAAGACGTTTGAATTCCAGAAAATATGTATCTATCCTTGAGAACCATTTTCTTACATTGTCCATCAAAGAAACTCTAAATTAATACGTGTGTGTTGCGGGGGAAGATTGTGCAACTTGTCACACCACCAATACACTACTCAGTGAAAGAGTCAACATAGTTAGAGGTTATTCCTTGGGCCCCAAGAAACCCAGATATGAATCCTATTGAGGGCGTCTGGGGGCATCTTGATGGTCGTTTGCGGGGAACGAATCTTACTTTCGCATATGTATCATACCTAAATGAATATTGATTAAACTTTGGAAAAATATGGATCATAACGTCATCCAAAAATCTCATCATAGCGATGCCACAGCGTGGCCAAGCTTTTCATGAAACGCGCTTAAGACCTACGAGACATTGATTACGTGTGTTTACTTAATTATCCTATCGCCTTGAATTGCAAGTGCGCGCGTCAAATGTAAACTATATATTTATTTCCTCGCTCTCTCTCTCTCTCTATCTCTCTCTTTGTGTTTTATTGTGAAATTCATCCCATATATATATATATATAGATAATATTGTTTTCCACTGCAATATATATATATATATGATACACACAGACCGTGCATGGAACAAGGAACTCTTCTAGGAAAATTAAATCCACTATAGTCCGAATAAGTAATGGTAAATGATAAATACTATAGTTTTTTTCTTTTTCATGATGCTAGCCCGACGTGGGCAACGGGTCACTCGCAAAGAGGTCCCAAAATAAAAGCCGCGTCGGGCTAGCATCATGAAAAAGAAAAAAACTATAGCATTTGTCATTTACCATTACTTATTCGGTCTATAGTGGATTTAATTTTCCTAGAAGAGTTCCTTGTTCCATGCACGGTCTGTGTGTATCATAAAAAACCTCAGGGAACCATTCTGAGTTCATTCCCATATATATATATTATATATATATATATTTTAACTGCAAACAACACACAGTATAATTAATGTAAAGAACGACGCTTGTGTAGAAGAACGTTCCGCACAAGATGAGGAGGGAGAACGAACAAATATATATATATATATACACTTAACTGAACCACAATAAGTACTGTATGTGTTGTGAGAGCCATCTCATTAAGTGAGTTTATAAACACTAAAGAAAATGTAAGTGTATAATATACCCCACAAATTAACGTTTGTAGTGTTTTGCCTTGAAGAGAGAGTCTGAACAGTGGCAGCGTGTGAATGAGTTTATGGGCGAGTTTTTTTTAACAAATTTAAGATGTGTAAAAATATTGTATATGTAAATAAGAATATACAGTAAATCATATACAATGAACATTGTTATACATATGTAATTAATATATATATATTTACAATGAGTAAAAGGTTTAACTGTTAAAAAAAAATTTCAAGTATTTTACAGTTTAACATTTTATTTTAAATATATACTTTTGGGCTGAAAACTGTGTGTAAGGGGTGTTGCAAAAGTCGTGGCGGTTTGTTTTGTTTTTCTAATTTTTCACGATTTCAGAATTTTTGGCAAAGTACCTCTAAACAATGGTCACAGAAATTTGCCAAGTTTCTTTTATCCACTTTAGGTTAATGGGATTGTACGGACTATTGACATCGAGCTTAGAATTATTGAACTGACGCTTGACGTTCGTTCAGAACGACATCAGCAAACAAACGACGTTCGGAACACCCCTTACATATGAATTGAAATGTAAAATACAAAATAATTTGAGTATACTGCATACTTTAAATATATACCTAGACATACCCATACCTATACCATACATACAGTATATACCCAGGCAGTTAGAGAGAGAGAGAGAGAGAGAGAGAGAGAGAGAGAGAGAGAAATTGCCATACTTAAAAGCGCATTTAAGTTACATCACAAACAGTAAGTAGGACATTGTTAGGTTCATTTTACAGAGTCCCTTTTGGAAGATGAAGGCACTTGCACATGTGGAGAATACTGTTTGTCCCGAAGTCTTACTTTCGATGGGGGTGAATTCTTCTACTGTGGACCTTGTGGTAAGGATTCCCTTAATTCTTCTACTGTGGACCTTGTGGTAAGGACTTCTTTAATTAGACGAATGCATTCTAGCCTCTTGAGGAATATCCTATCGTTGGACGTACTTAATGAACCAAGTTTATAATGATATCTAAGTGTCTTCTCTAGATAGTTTTGTAGGTATTTTTCTGTTTAATAAGCTAATAAGTTACACCATATATTTTTACTTATAATTTTTCATTGTGTGTATCTTGGTGAGCATTTTACTTACGGAATGTACTCACCACTCGAAGCGAGTCAAAAACAGTGCCGGTTGGAACACCAAAAACGTTTACCTTTCAAAAATGTTTATTTATACTCAACAATGTTGACAAATATTTCAGTTAACATTGTTGAATATGGATAAATAGTTTCAAAACGTATTTTTATATTTGATTTTCGAATTTGAAAGTATCATTAATGATCATAATTTTAAATTGTCAAAAACCAATGAAATTATTTTAAATTCAATAAGTAAAAAATGTGTAAGTTATTTCACATTTTTCTTAAATGGGATGACGATAGTCTATCGATAACACATTCTAGTGACATTTTTTTTTCGGGGAGTTACATTAAGTTAGGTTAGGTGAAGTGAGGTTAATTATTATTAGAGTATTAGAGTGTCAAGGGTTCCGTCCAAGGGTCCTTCTCAAAAGACCATATACATCTTCAATTTCCAGGCCGTGTTGGATCTGTTTGCAACAATTCTTGCATTCAAGATGTGGCAACATGCAAAAATGGCTACTGCCAATGCAAAGGCGGTGGAAAATTCTACGAAATTTATTATTGGTGAGAAAACCACGATTAAATTTTGTTAGTGGACTATAGACTCATTTCACAATAATCGTAGGATGAGTAAAACCCACATATAGATAGAATTTAAATTAAGCATTATTATACCCATATGAAATACTCTCATCGCGTATCAATCAAATTTCAGTTATATTCCTTACTACGGTTACGAGGTAGCTCTTCAAATGGCAATAACCACCTGTATCGTAATAGCCATCTGTCTTCTTGTGGCTTCTACCTACAATGCTATTGGACTGTAAGTGAAAGTACTGAAAGGGGTCTCATATAAAAGGGCAGATAAACTTAATGTAAGGGACTTCCTACAACAATTTGTCACCAACTATGCTTAGCATTTTTGTGGTAACAAATTTAACTAAATTGTTGCATGGTACAGTGATATCATGGTAGGATTAATCATTTTGGATGGGTTGTATGTCGTTATAATAACTAAGTGTTCGTGTATATGTATGTATATATATTAAGCATTATTATATCTACAGTATATTATTTATATATATACTGACGCTCATAAGTATTCGTACGGAGAAATATTTGAAAAATTCGTTTGGAAAAATAACAAATAAAAGAAATTAAGTTAACTCCAACATATAATGTAAAAGGTACTTTCCTGTTATCCCGGACCCTAGACTTTTTTTTAAATGTTAAGTAACTAATAGAACCTAACCTAAAAGTTAGATTAGGTTAAGTTAGGTTAGGTTTGGTTAGTTACTTAACATTTAAAAAAAAAAGTCTGGGGTCCGGGATAACAGGAAAGTACCATGTAAAACATCAAAGAATTTGAGGAAAATAAAAAGTTAAAATACAAAAATTTTTGTACATTTATTTACAAAATGATTTAATACTTTGTGTGTCCACCTTGGACTTGAAGAAATTAAAATTTTTATCATTAGTTGGCTGTTTATTGATTTGAAACTGTTGTCAATTCTGAATTCTAGAATTTTATCTGTGAATTTGCATGGAAGATGGATAACTGTACAAGCCATTAGTAAGCAATGGGTTGTCGTGGTAAAGAGCTGTCTACAAAGTCTGGAAAGAGTTGCAGGAAGATAGGAGAAGAACTTCAAATTCCATTTACGACGGTTGCTGCAGTTATAGAAAATGGAAAGAGTTTGGAACACTCAAAACTCTACCAACGTGTGGACGACCTTGCACGATTTCAGAACATACAGCTGAACGGATTGAAAGAATGGCTGCTGCGAATCCACGAGTGACTGGAGGTGATATTTGCCAAACACTAAGACTATCTAAGATCGATTTCCATCCCTCTATTGTACGTCGTACATTGAGAAAGAATGGTCTGCATCGAAGAATTACACGAAGAAAACATCTTTTACGAAAATGCGCAAAGAAGCTCGTTTAAAGTATGCCAAAGATCATCAAAATGATGGTTTTGCATTGTGGAAGAAAGTTCTCTGGACAGACGAGACCAAAATTGAATTATTCGGGAACAGCAAGCAACGGTATGTTTGGCGAAAATCAAATACTTCAGTCGTTGAAATAAACATCCTTCCTACGGTTAAACATGGTAGTGGTACAAGTGGTAGTTTGCTTCTTTGGGGATGTTTCAGTGCTTCTAGTTTTCATCAATGGAATCTTGAATTCGAAGAAATATCAGGAATTTGAGAAGAAAATGTATTGCCTTCAGTTCGGGAGTTGCGAATGTGTCGCAATTGGGTACTGCAACAAGATAATGATCTAAAACATAAAAGTAAAAACACTATGAACTGGCCTCAACAAAAGAATTTCAAGCTTCTCCAGTAGCCCAGTCAAAGCCCAGATCTCAAATTAATCGAGAATTTATGTTTTTTTTGCAAAAAAGGTGTCCGCAAGAGATACCTTTCGAAACTGAATAAATTGCAACATTATTCTTTGGAAGAATGGACTAAAATTTCTACTGAAAGATGTCGAAATATTGTAGAAAAATACTCAAAACGAATCATTGAATTCAGTCAAGCAAAAGGTGGACACACAATGTAGTAAATAATTTTGAAGTAAATGTACGAAAATCTTTGCATTTTAACTTCTTTTTTTTAATTTTCCTGAAATTCTTTGATGTTTTACATTATATGTTGGAGTTAAACTAATTTTTTTATTTGCTAATTTTTTCCAAACGAACGGTAAACTTTCATAACTATGCTATGCATGATACAAAGGATAAGAACGAATATGACTGAAATATTTCTCTGTCCGAATACTTATGAACGCCACTGTTATATATACGAGTATATATATAGAAGGCAGGAAGGAGGGGGCCAAGGTCGAATGCCCGCAAAAACGCTCCTGCCCCTCATACAAGAAGAGAGACAAAATCAAAGCCCAAGTTTTTGAGATGCCTGGACACTCTATGTTTGAAAGATTGGAGGTCATAGACAGGGGGAAAGATGGATTGAGGAAGACTGTTCCAGAGTTGACCGGTTGAGTAGATGAAAGATTCAAATACAGATTAACCCTTGCGTTAGAGAGTTGGACAGAAAAGGAATGAGATTGTGTAGAAATTCTGGTACTGCGTGCTCTCCTCAAAAGGAGGAAGCATGCAGTTAGAGAGTTCAGAAGACCAGTGTCCGTTATAATAGCGATAGTAAAGAGAGAGTAAGGCAACAATGGGGCGAAGAGAGAAGGATTGAAGACAGTCAGTAAGAGGCGGGGAAATGATGAGACGAAAAGTCTTTGATTCCACCAGGTCAAGTAGAGCTGTGTGGGTTGAACCACCTCACACATGAGAAGCGTACTCCATATAGGGATGGGCAACACCCCTATATAAAGACAACAACTGAGTTGGAGTGAAGAAACTGTAGAGCCGATATAACACACCTAACCGCTTAGAAGCTGTTTTAGAAAAAGAATATATGTGATCTTTCCAAGAAAGATCGCGAGAAAAGGAAACGCCAAGAATGTATAGAAAAGAGAAATGATTGAGTTGTGTGTTGTTGAAAGTAAGGGGATAGTGGTGTGGAAGATTGTGACGAGTAGACAGATGAAGGAACTGAGTTTTGGAGGCATTGGAAGGAACAAGGTTTTCTCTGCAACAATCGGAGATAGTACAAAGATTAGAGGTCAGGTTGACCATAGCCGTTCCACCTGAAGGATTGAGTGACTGTTGAGAGGGTCGTTTTGGGAAGCGGGTGAAGTTAAGAGCGGAATCATCGGCATAAGAGTGGATAGGACAGGAAGTGCGACGTAATAGATCATTCATAAATAAAAGGAAAAGAGTGGGTGACAGAAGCCTGAAGAACACCATTAATAGCTTTAGGAGAAGAACAGTGACCATCTACAACTGCAGCTATAGATCGGCCACAAAGAAAATCAGGAAGGCAGTTCTGAAATTAAGGATTTGTGTCAGACTCGAAAGGAGGATGACCAAAAATCAGATATGTAAAATCGCCAGTGAGCGTCCCTTGAGGAACCTATGCTGATCATCTGAAAGAAGATTGTGAGAAGAGAGGTGTTTAAGAATCTTCCTATTGAGGATAGATTAAAAAACTTTAAAAAGGCAAGAAATCAAAGGAGCTAGACAATAGTTGGAGGGTTGAGAGCGGTCACCCTTCTTTGGGACAGGCTGAATGAACGCGAATTTCCAGCAGAAAGGAAAAGTACTACATGAAAAGAACGAAAGAGTCGGAGAGGGAAGGAGATGGAGGAAAGCACCGGAATCATCCAGGGTTGAGTTTGAGGCGAAAGTATGAGTGAAGTGTTCAGCTTTATCAGGAGGAGACGGTAACTGAGCCGTCGGAATGGTAAAAAGAAGGAAAAGAACACGAAGTGAAGTTGTTGGAGAGGTTCTTGGTTAGGTGCCAGAAAGAGCGAGAAGAATTAGAGTTGGATAGGTTTTCACATTTTTGTCTGATGAAAGATTTTTTGGTGAATCGAAAAACAGATTTTGCACGATTCCGGGTAGAAATATAAACTAAGTGAAAAACAAGAGTTGGATGGCGACGGTACCTCCTGAAAACCTTCTCTCCTCTCAAGGTTTTTACATTAGTAGTAGGAATAGAATATTTAATGTACGCCACCATTCCCGAGAGAATCACCTCCGTGATGCGCTCAGCGCACTCGGAGGAGCCACGGCTACGGAAGCAGTAATCATTCCATGGGAAATCACAGAAGTACTGCCTAAGGGCCTCCCATTCAGCGGCGCGAAAGTGCCAAAGGCCTCTCCTCGTGCGAGGATCCAAAGGCAGAAATGGAGCGATAGGATAAGAAACAAATATAAGAGTACGGTCAAAGGAGCCCACCGGAGAAAAAACTTTGAGAGTAAGAAGAAGGATGAGAGGTGAGAAATAAATTCAGAATGTTGGGCATATCTCCAAGGCGATCGGGGATACGATTAGGGTGCTGTACAATCTGCTGTAGATCATTCAGGATAGAGAAATTGTAAGTTAGTTCACCGGGAATGATAGTGACATGGGAGGAAAGCCAAAGGTGGTTGTGAACATTGAAATCTCCTAAAATGGAGATTTCAGCAAAAGGAGAGTGAGATAGAATGTATTCTACCTTGGAAGTGAGGTAGTCAAAGAGGTTTGGATAATCAGTTGAAGAGTTAGGAGAAAGGTAGACAGCGCAAATGTATTTAGTTTGAGATTGGCAATTAAGCCGTAGCCAGAGGGTGTAGAATTTGGAGGATTCGAGTTCGGGAATACCAGAGCACGTTAGGTCGTTGCGTTCATATACGCAACATCCACATTTGCAATGAAACTGAATATAGGGAAAGTAGAAGGGTACAGTAAAAGGGTTGCTGTCAGCATGCACGCGCACACACAGACACACACACACACACATATATATATATATATATATATATATACGAGTACACTTTATTTTCGGGGACTCAGAAGTGCCTCGTCATTTGGGCAAAAACTGTAGGTTTCATTCCAATTCAGTTATTAGAAGAAACGTTTGTTTTTTCCTTTTTTTCAGTCGTCGAATGAGACGTCTTCCAGGCATCCGAGAGATGATCAGAAGAGAAGGAGTCACGGAGGTGAAAAATAATTCACATGCATTAGATAGTGATAGATTTACGTTTCAACTAATAATAATAATAATAATAATAATAATAATAATAATATACTTATTTTATAGCTTCTGTTCAGTACACTTCATGTTTTATCAAATTTGTATTTTTGAATTTATTTTATTCCAGTCTCCCCCGATGACACTCCCCCAAAGTATGACGACGTAGTTGAGGAACTTCCTTCGTATCAGGAAGCTCTTAGTATGAGTCAGGTAAAAGAAACAGTTAAATCTAGCGACTTTAAATTAGGTAAATAAAGTACTAGCGCTGTCCTCTCGAAAATACACTATATGAACTGATACCAGTCTCCAAAGTCCCTCTCTCCACTTCCCTCCAACATCAAGGAATCTGATTACTGGACACAGTAAAACTAAATGCTGGATGCAAGAAGGGTAATATCAAATAATAATATAATGAAAACTGTGTGCGGAATAGGAGAGCTGATTTGTTTCAGAGGAGAACCACCCTCGGAGGTGTCATGGAGGTCCCATTTTGTTTTTGTTTATTATCCTATGGGTATCAGCCTCGTTAAATAAGAACTGCGAGGGTAGAGGATGAGGGATTAATTAAATCTGAGGGCCGAAGAATAAAAATGGCGTTCATAACATAATGATGATAATGATAATAATCTGGAGGGTCAGGAACTGACACAGCGCTCAGGCCAACTAATTCGTCCCCTTACTCTAACCTCCTGCATTATTATTACCAGCACAATTCTCAACATCATGGTCCGTGCTGACAGTACATGACATGCGACTGAAATAGTAAAGAGCGTTTGTCCTCTTGCAAGTTCCATAAAGTATATTTTAAACTAGTAAAGGGTTTTCTTTGTTTATTTGTCTTTAGAACAGTTTACCCTCTGACCGAAAATCGTAATTTCTTTCTCTTTAGGATTACTTCGTATGGGGCTGATAGTTTATATTATCTGCAAATAACCTTTAGGTTTATGAGCGGACACGTTTAGCGAAAGCCTCTCTATATTTTATTCCTTATTACAGCGAACTATTTACAATTGTAAATACTTCTAAATATGGAATTCAGTACTTAGGGCTTTGGCCAGAAGATTTGCATCACCCTAGAATTTTTTAAAGTTGTTTCATAAAATCAATGAAACTTGTTGTTTTAGACTAGTTAGTGTTCGCGGAAGTACTGAATTTCATACTATTTTGTAGTTTGATTCTACTTATCAAAAAACTACCAAATATGAAAAAAAATGGCATATTAAATCTTATCAAACAAAGATAAATCAGGAAAATTACACTTAATTTTTCTGAGACAAGTTCACAAACCTTGACAAGTATTGTTACTACATTATCACTCTTCAAAATATCTGGAAAATGTTCAACCGTGATTTCTGTTAATATCTATATAATTTCAAGCCAGCAGCTATATCTCAGTGGGTAAACATCGTTTCCCCTAAAGCGAAGTGAAAACATTGTGGGCGGGGGTCCGATTCCCGAGGGTGCTGGTAATAATAATTCAGGAATAAACGCAATGGGCCGCGTTGGTTCGGCTTCAGCGCTGTATCAATTTGTGGCCCTCCTCATCATTCCACAAAATTCTAAAGGGGTTGTAAAAGTTTTGGCATTTGTCGTAGAATCGCTAAAATCATTCTGATTCTTGTTTGAATTTTAGAGTTACGAAGAGGACGTGAAAGAAGGAATAGTGAATTTAGGATTTGAAGACGATAACGTGACGAAGACAACAGACATTGACATTGCTCAAGGAGAGAATCAGGCAACGAGAAGGAAAAATTCAATGAATATAACGAAAGCATCGTCTCAACGGAATCGTTCAGACAACAACAACAACAACAACAACAACAAAACCGGTAACGATAATAACAGCGAAAAGAAAGAGAACGAAGACGTTAAGAACTTAAATGAAAACAAGAATGACAATAAAAACAAAGAAAGCAGAAATGAAAACAAGAAAATCAACAATAGCAGCAACAACGGCAACGAAAACAAAAATGAAAACAACAAAAGTAACAACAGCAGCAACAACGGCAACAAAACCGAAGTCGAGAGCAACAACAACGAAGACAAAAACAGCAACAGCAACAACAACACCAGCAATAACGACAAAAACAACAACCACAACTGCGAGATTGAAGACAGCAACCAAAATAACAATGAAAACAAAAACGAAAACAGCAGTAACGACGACACCGACAACAACAACTACGACAAAAACAACAGCAATAGCAACATCAGTGACACAACCTCGCAAAACGAAAACAGATGGCGAAAAGGAGCGCGAATTCAAGAAATTCCCTCCACAGTTCAAACGAACAACGACTCCAGGATGAATGAAGAGAGACACTTTATTAACGAGAATCGTACGAAATCGTCTTCAGACAACGAATTACAAACACATTTCAATAATATTAAAACAAATGAGACACGAGAAGAAGAAGAAGAAGAAGCTGTTTCCGCATATTCGAAGGAAGAATTGGACACGAGAGATGCTACAAATGGTGAATGTTACGAAATGAAATTACTTTCGGGAAACGAATCTGATAAAAAAGATAAGAAAGTAGAAAATATTGATAAAAATGATATGGAAAATAGATGTAAACCACTTCCAAATGCAAATATTTCTCATAATATCGAAAGCATCGTATGACATCTTCACAATCCGTTTGATGCAAACGCTTTATTTATATAATAAATTCGAAACTCGTACGAATACCTTTCAATATTTTCCATTAAAAATGACTCGTGTGATGTGTGTGTGTGTGCGTGTGTGTGAGAAAGAGAGGAAGAGAGGAAGAGAGAGAGTATTTAAATCTCTAATATACATAAAAAAAATTTCATATATGTATATATAATTAGTTATAATGTCATTATATTTTCTTTTAAACTTGTAAATTACTTTTAATTTTTTGTTTCTTTTATAATGACAATATCATAACTAATTCGTAATTGCTATTTGTAGTAAATTTATTAGTAAGTAGCGACTATGATTCATACAAGGATGTATATTCATCAATAAAAAATAATGGGTTATGTAATTTGTATTTAAATAGGTTATAAATACAGTGTTTACACACACACACACACACACATATATATATATATATATATATATATATATATATATATATATATATTGTACTTCAGTATCAGAAGGGCAACAATTTTTCTAAAAATGTAACTACTGTAAAATTATCCCTAGGTTTCATTAAATACATGTAATATTGTAATACTAATGTTATCCATTAAGTTAGTTTTCTGTATTTGCAAGATGGATATCATTGAAAACGTAGAGGTGCAATGACTGTATACTAATATATTATTTTGTGCGTTGTTTACTCTAAGGTTGTATATATCATAGTTAAAATTAATAAACCTAAAAAGTTAACACAGAGTGAAACCAATTCCCTCAATAAAAGTATTATTTAGATAATTGGTTTGAAGATAGGAATCACATAGGTTTACATAAAAACATCAAACCAAGAACTCCAACCTCACTTCATGATATTGATTTGGAATTCCTTGTTGCATCTGAAAGAGTTTCGGCTCCTGCCGTGTTTGGTGCGATCCGTTATCAGAAGCAGCCTTAGGCCTATGTAAAGCTAAATAAGACTTGTCTACCAGACCCTAGCGACTCGTTCTTAGTTCTTACTAACCCAAATGAGTTTGGCTTAACCAAATCAAAACCATAACTTTCCGCTAAAAAGTAAATATGATTTATCAGTATTTAATTAGAATTTTACATCAAATAAATATAATAGTTTACATATATTATTGTTTTGTGAGATATTAATTATTAATTAATTTCATAAACTTGTGCATTATTTATTAATTAATAATGATGATAATGAAAAACTTTAATGGTAAGAGATAAATCCCATAAAAAAGGACAATACGGTTAAGTGGAATATATTGATTACACAAGCCTGCGAATGAGAACTTTGTAAAAGTTGTTTTCTTACTAATAACTGATTTTATATAATTCAACTACGCTGATTTCGAATAAAGTGTCCATTTTTTCTATCACGTAAGGATTTTCTGCATACTGGAATGGAAAAAAGAACAACACAAATAAATATTATTTATTTCAATTTACATTAGGTACCTATTTCGCTTTGTTATACTAATTACAAATGCAAACAACTTTAAAAAGAAAGAAGACTATTAACGTCAATTACATATTCATCTTTATTTGTCCTGAGTTTTCTTGCGAGATCTATGCCTTTTAGTTATGAATGTACGCGCTGTTCCTTTTCTTTTATGTAACAATTCTGGAGTATCCCGTTTCAGCATCCAGCAGTAATCAGCCATCATGCTGATGTCCCACCTTCCCTGATATCTCTTCTCCATTTCTTTGGTGTCTTGGTGAAACCGTTCTCCTTGTTCTTCGCCGAGTGTTCCGAGATTCTCGGAAGTAATCCAAGTGTGAATGTAAGAAATGTAATTTTAAACGCGTATTACAACCCAACTTTTTGAACGTATTTAGCATGTTGTTCACAATGTTTTGGTAATTTGGGTCCTTGTTGTTCCCTAAAAATTTGCTGGTAACATCCTTAAAAGCAATCCACGCTTCTTTTTCAAAATTGTTCATTGTTCTTTCAAAGTGTTCATCCAAAGTCAGTTTTCTAATCTGGGGACCAACGAAAATTCATTCTTTCAATTTTGCTTCCGAAAGAGTTGGGAATTTACCACACAGATACTTAAAACAATCTCCATCTTCGTCCAAAGCCTTAAGAAATTGCTTCATCAAGCCCAATTTCATGTGAAGCGGAGGTAAAAGGACTTTCTTCGTGTCAATCAAACTTTCACGTTGAATGTTTTTAGAACCAGGTGTCAGGTTGACTCTGAGTGGCTATTCCTTTTTTATCCAGTGCTGAGTTCTGGCTCGGCTATCCCATTCACACCAAAAGAATGGAAACTTCGTATAACCTGGTTGTTGACCCAACAACATACAAATCACTTTTAAGTCTCCACAAAGTAGCCAACCGTGTTCTTTGTATTTAACCTTAGCTAGAAGAAGCTCAAGATTTTCGTACGTTTCCTTCAAGTGAACGGAATGAGCGACAGGAACGGATGTATACAAGTTACCGTTGTGAAGGAGGACGCCTTTTAGACTTCTTTTGGAGGAATCAATGAAAAGTCTCCACTCATTTGGGTCATAGACCGCAGCGCCTAGCTTAAGTATTAGTTCCGAAACATTGTTGCAATATACCAGTGAATTTTCTTGAGAAAAATATTGGATGAATTCTTTTTCTCGATTTCTGTACCAGTAAAATGACGTCCCGGGAGAAAACAAGTTCTTTGCACGAAGTCTGGATCCCAAAATCTCTGAAGAATCCTTCGGGAGACACAAATCTCTTACCAAATCATTAAGTTCACTTTGTGTAAACAATTGGGGTTCACCAGATGTTTCGGTTTGAAAACAATCAATATCATCGTTTCCATCGTCATCAGACACCGAATCAGATGAAGTTATATCAAGAGTATTTGGTTTAGTAGGTACAGGTATACAGTACCAGGTCCATGAGCAACACGTCTTATAGCAGACTGAAAGTTTGGATAAGAAATTTCCTTTTTATTTTTAGTATTGTAGCCTTGCACGTTACATGAACAAAAATAGCAGTCATTGCTGTGATTTCTTGGCTCACGCCAGACCATTAGAATCCCAAAAGGTAAAGAATCCTTTTTATCTTTACTCCACGGTCTAAGTTGTTCAACACAAACACTGCAAACTTTATGTGGAGCCCATGATTTGGCTTGATCCCCAAGTTTCATTCCGAAGTACGCATAGTATGCTTTCTTGACGAAGTCTGTAATGCAGTATCTCGCCTTTGTTTTTTCACAGTAAATTTTCCACAAATATAACAGAAAATGTTTGGGGTATTTACCCACCCTCTGGTTGCCATAGTGACAAATAAAAAAATTTCAAAAGAGAAATATAGTCACCGCGCACCTTTGAATAATAAAGAACTATAACCTCGCACGCAATAGACAGGCTGACTCATCTCGTGGCTTGTGAATCACTTATATACTAGCGGTGCGTTTCTCGAATGTTCTAGAAGACGCTATGACGTCACTTCTGATCTGGAAGCATTTATAGGCAGTTGTTTTAATCAAAATTTAATCGAGTCAATTTTAATGAAAATTACTTACATATGTAATATGAAATAGGACATTTTGTGAAAAATCTGATGTGATGGCGAAAAATGAATACTTATTATTTTCGGAATCAGTGTGCAAAAATTACTACATAAGTGATAAAATATTTCGGACAACAAAACTATCGCAGGCCTGTGAATTATTGGTATTGTTTAAAGTCTTAACGTACCATTTGATATCATCTTTATTTACCATAAATGCTGTTAATATTTGATTTAATTTGTTCATTTTGAATTCTCTCTCTCTCTCTCTCTCTCTCTCTCTCTCTCTCTCTCTCTCTCGCTCTCTTTTTTTTTTTTTGCTTGCTTTTGCTTTCCGACAAATGTTCATTATCAACCCACAGCCAATCTCTCAGCGGTATCTTTATTTATTTAAAACATTTGATGAAGAAGAAAATTGCTATGTATTCTCATTGTAACCTGCTACGCAAGGTTAATCAAGGACTTGGCTCATGTTTTGGGGTACAGTTGTGTGAGTATTTCTGTAGATTTCACAGTTCTTCTGTTTAGGCTGAGTTTGAAGTTACGTGGTGTTCATGAGGGTGGGGAAGGAACTGCATGTTCGCCAGTAGGAGACAAAAATTCTCCTGTAGTGCCGCCAAAGAAGAACATATAATGTTGGGGTGACTTGAGTCAGGGAAGGTTGGGAATCACTACCTTAAAGGAATATGCAAAATCTTTCTGTCCAGTGAGTTCGATGTTTTTTGCTTCGTTTTAACAATTAGGAAGTGATTTTTTAAGTATTTTTTAAGTATATATTGTCATGTTTGGTTCACGATGTCTTTGCAGTACGAACGCAGTTTAAGAATCTCTGAAACGGAAATCTCTCCATGACGAGTACAGTCTTCATCTTTTGAATCTATTATTTTAAACGTTAAAGTTCTCTGTACGAGGCTTTGACATGATAACAATCAGTCAAGAGGGACATAAACTGGCAAGGCACTCAGACCAAGTAATGCGTCCCATTGGGCTAATTCCCACATTATTACTACCAACACAATCGTGAGCCTTCACTTTACTTACAAAGAGATGATGCTACGCACAGAGCTATACAGATGCTGGAACGTTTTGCTTCGACATTTGCTATATTTTAGTTTCTCTACGAAATGGGAGAACAGAGCACCGAGACAAGCATTCAGTTAGTGGTAGAACCAAATTCTCCCATAATTCGAACATTATGGGAGATTTTCTGTTACGAAAACACCTCGATAGGATTCCCATTTTATTATATGGAAATGTGAATATTGTAATGTTCTCTGAACTCTGCTTCTATTGACATTATGACTCCTCGATCTGTGATTTGGTATTTTGATGTAATCTGTTTTGTGATTTACAGATTATTTTATAGCTATTCTCTCATAATAATTCTGTGTTTATGTCATATTTATGAAAATAAAATTCATTATTTATTAATTTTTTCCTTCACTTCCTTTTAATAATGTATCTTCACGGTACTATCTTGACAACTATGTCAAAATAGTCTTATCTTCAAAAGCGTTAAGAACAATGAGCTTAATTTTACATAGAATTTACGATGTGGTAGAACATATAGCTGCAGAGAGAAAATAATTTCTTAAATTGTAGTCTCCGATGGGGTTAAGGAGGCAGAAGACGGCCACAAATTACGTACGGTATACAAAGGGTAAGAAGATAAGATATAGGATTATTTATGTTTTAGAATCGTGTATTGTGTCCATAAAGTTCAGCATTATAGACGTAAAGAAACTGTAGTCAATAAACTTTCCTATAATGCTGGGCTTAGGTCTACGTCGTGGGCCAAAGTCATAACACCTCTTCCCGTCGATCAACGAAGTGAAGCGACACTGGATAGTAGTCGGATGAAAGATCGTTCTCTATGTCCAGATAACGTAGCGACCCGTGGTTCGAACCCCACGTAAAACTGTAGGTCCCCTCCTCGTCATATGACCTTAGATGTTGCGAAGGAGGTTAAGCAGCCCCATCAAACAACAATGCCGAACTTTATGTACACCCTGAAGATACAACTCAACTAAAGAGCTTGGTTAGAAAATAAGGAGTCTTTTTTGTTGTTTTTTAAATAAATACATATAAATACATATAAATAATTGAATGGCTAATATATATAAATAAGTGGTTTGTTTTTTTAGCGTAAAAGACACGGAAATTAAGACAACATAAACACGAGAGAGATATTCAAACAATTCACACACTAATGGAATTGTGGCAAACCACATTTTGTGAACGTGTGAATTGTCAGTCATAATATTTTAAAATGTTTCGAAGGTACGAAATTTTTGAGGAAGTCCTTTGGGTTCATATGCAGACACTGAAATTCAGTTAATCCTTCAATGCCAAGGTGTCTTCTCCATCAGAAGACGGAGTAAAATCGATTAACTTGAACCGGAATAAAAGCACTGAATTGGATGCTACAAAGCTATAACGACGCATGTTTGAATCTTGATGCAACGAAGGTTTTGCTACTACTACTACTGCTAATAATAATAATAATAATTGGATAAATACTCATGGCAGTTAATAGGTTGAGATTAGTTTCATATACCTTTGGTTTGCTTCCACCCGAATTGTTCATTCTGACGTAGGTCAAGCTTTTCACTGAACCACGTCCCACCAGCAGCCCAGCGTCTTAACCACTAGGCCACCCATGGTACCATTTTATTTACCAACCACTTTCTTTATTGACTTTCTTTATTGTGTGGAAGGATGAACAGCTGGGTTTTGCTGCGCGCCGGCTGCCGTTACCGGGCCTCGATCCCGGGGCCGATGGATTCGTAGTCATTGACGCTAACCACTACACCACCGAGGCGCCCACGTTAGATCAATAAGAAATTAATTTGTAGATGTACATAACATCTGTAATAATGCAGACTTGGTACTCTTGTAAGAACACTGGTTGCTTAAGCAGGAATTAAATTTTTTATTTTGGATTCATGAGGACTTTATATACCATCTATCATCACCTGTAGACTTATCTAACGATCTACTTTATGGTAGGTCCTTTGGCGGAGTTCGTTTCTTAATCAGAAATTTTTTTAAATATGTAAGATTTCTCACGAGCGATAATCAAAGATTGAACAATACCAGAACAATACCAGATGAGCCGGGAGTACTTGGCTTTGTGAAGTGGAGAGCGCAAGATAAACCTGACCTCCGTGAAATGAGGACAGAACACCTGAACTGAAATGGTGAAAGGAAATATATATATATATATATATATATATATATATATATATATATATATATATATATATATATATACATTATTTATATATATATATATATATACAGTATATATAAATAATGATGTTTAATGAGCAGGTCTTTCAAATTTTTTGTCTGACCTCAGTGAGGACCGAACCTGCTTTGCATGGTCGACGAGTCACTTGTTCCATCCACAATAGAACTTTCAGATTTGTAGCAGGCTGGATGGCGCAGTGGGGGCTCGCAGGACCATGCCATGTGGGTTCGTGTACTAGTGTGCTAGGATTACTTTTTCTAAGGTATTTACATCTAAGAGTAGCCATCTTGATTTTATGATGAATGTTTTTCTTTACAAAAAATCGTAAAGCGCATCAGAATTAAATGATTTTCATTGTATTTGTCAATACACACAACTGCACAAATTTTTATCTGACATTAATTAACTTTTAGCTATAATTATTATCTTAAATTTATGTACATAAATAAATGTTTATTTTGGGTTTCATGCATAAATATTAATTTAACAATTTTTAATTTGGTTATTTGAAAATGTCTGAAGAGTATGAACGAAACGTTAGAGATGACTTGAGTAAAGCAATTCTACTATTTTACTGAAGGATTGTTGTAAATATATTTTCTGAAGTATTAAGAAAAATCTTTAGAATTTTGGAAAAGTCCCTAAAATACTGCACAAAATATTAAAATTATTACTAATAGTAATTTTTAATTTATTTTTAAACATTAAAATTAAAATTTTAAGCTGTCCCTATTGTCGGACGACCAATAAGACACCATATATCGTAAGCATCCTTTGATTTCCGTTTTAGGGTGGCTATAAAATTATTCCATCCAGGAATAACTTTAGTATGACAATTGTATGATTTAATCCAAGGCCTTCCCGCTTCTCTTAGTATGGATGTTATATCATTATAATACCTATCAATAAATTTAAAGTGAGAATCATTGAACAGGAATTATTACAATCAAGGTGCAGCAATAATTCTAAATCATTAAAAAGTCGCTCTGTCCTCTCTTATATTCTATTTTCTGTTGCGTATTAATATTAAACCAGTTGACAAGTTCATTTCTGCTTGAAGAGTTATTATGTCGTGTTTTAAGTTGGTACAATTAATTACTAGCTTCAATAGTCTATATGACTCTATAATCTGAGAGAAGGAAATCATGCAAAATATGAACATTGAAAATACGTTCCTTTAAATTATTACTAATGAAACAGTAATAAATCCATCTAGTACCTCTATTCATATTGCTGACATACGTGAAAGTACTGCTAGTCGTACCTAGAAATTCTACATCTACCTTATTTATACTTAATTCAACGGACTCCCACATGGTACTCAATTCTACAAAAAAATTTTGATTCTCCATCGGCAATATTGTGGTTTATCTGAAAGTGACTTAATTATATACAAAAAAATTGATGTATTCATCTAAGTTACTGCCATTATTGTAAAGGAAATAGCAGTTCACAATTAAGAGGTATTTATCGTTTATATGAAATTCAATACTTATCAGTCTTTGATCATCGCTCGGGAGAAATCTTACATATTTTGTTAAATTTTTTCTGATTAAGAAACGAATTCCACCAAAGAGCCCTACCATAAAGTAGATCGTTAGATGAGTCTACAGGCGATGATGTATGGTATATAAAGTCCTCAAGAATCCAAGATAAAAAATTTAATTCCTACTTAGGTAACCAGTGTTCTTACAAGAGTACCAAATCTGCATTATTACAAATGTTATGAACATCTACAAATTAATTTCTTGTTGATCTAACGTTATGTGAAACTAATCTCAACCTATTAACTGCCATGAGTATGTATCCGATTATTATTATTATTATTATTTTCGTGAAAAAAAGAGGGTAAGGTTCCTCAGCATTGCTACGAAAACGGGCTGAGGAACCCTTCGTAAAGTGCGTCTGCTGACCGTTACCCACCCGTCATCCTTCCTCGATCTCCTTGAAGAAGTATCTTGGGTAACTTACGTAGCAATCCATAGGACCTGTTGTAAAGCAAATTGAGGGTTCTGCAGGATCCCTGTTTATAATTAACCCAAGTTGGAGCCACAAATATTATTGCAGAAAGTACGAAAAAGGGTATCTTTAGCTTCGCTTTACAGCAGAATTTTAAGTTCCTTATAATCATGTTTGCCTTAGCATAGTAACTTCGATATTGTTTCTTTATGTCTGAGTCGTCATTCAAGGAACTGGTCATAGTTTGACCCAGATACTTAAATTCTTGCACCTGCTCTATGGTTCGTCTCTCATGTTGAAAATAATATTAGCTGTTTGGTTATAGACCAATTTATTTATCCTCATGTCATCTATACAGCATCACACTCGGGTCTCATTAAGAGAAGCAATTAATCCATCAATGTGTATATTAAGCAGCAGGAGAGAGAGTAAGGAACCTTGTCTAACTCCGCATAAGGAACCAAAACATTCGGACAATACATTGCTCCATTTAACTATTATTATTATTATTTTATTATTATTATTATTAGCATTACCAGTAATAGTAGTAGTAGTAGTAGCAAAACCTTCCGCGCATCAAAAGTCAAACATGCGTAGTTATAGTTTTGTAGCGTTCACTTCAATGCTTTTATTCCGGTTTAAGCCAGTCGATTTTCTTCTCTCTTCTGATGGAGAAGGCACCTTGGCATTGAAGGATTAACTGAATTTCAGTGTCTGCATATGAACCTAAAGGACTTCCTCAAAATTTCGTACCTTCGAAGTATTTTAAAATATTATGACTGACAATTCACACGTTCACAAAATGTGGTTTGCCACAATTCCATTAGTGTGTGAATCGTTTTGAATCTCTCTCGTGTTTATGTTTGTCTTAATTTCCGTGTCTTTTACGCCGCTAAAAAAAACAACCATTTATGTATATATATATATATATATATATATAATATATATATTTATATATATATATATATATATATATATATTATATATTATATTATCCATTTAATTATTTATATGTATTTATATGTATTTATTTAAAAAAACAACGAAAAAGACACTTTATTTTCTAACCAAGCTCTTTAGTTGAGTTGTATCTTCAGGGTGTACATAAAGTCCAGCATTGTTGTTTGATGGGGCCGTTTAACCTCCTTCGCAAAATCTAAGGTCATATGACGGGGAGGGGACCTACAGTTTTACGTGGGATTCTAACCACGGGTCGCTACGTTATCTGGACATAGAGAACGATCTTTCATCCGACTACTATCCAGTGTCGCTTCACTTCGTTGATCGACGGGAAGAGGTGTTATGACTTTGGCCCACGACGTAGCCCTAAGCCCAGCATTATAGGAAAGTTTATTGACTACAGTTTCTTTACGTCTATAATGCTGAACTTTATGGACACAATACACGATTCTAAAACATAAATAATCCTATATCTTATCTTCTTATCCTTTGTATACCGTACGTAATTTGTGGCCGTCTTCTGCCTCCTTAACCCCATCGGAGACTACAATTTAAGAAATTATCTTCTCTCTGCAGCTATGTGTTCTACCACATCGTAAATTCTATGTATAATTAAGCTCATTGTTCTTAACGCTTTTGAAGATAAGACTATTTTGACATAGTTGTCAAGATAGTACCGTGAAGATAAACTTTATCATATTTGTGTTCTAAACGATATAAATTGTGATTAGTAAAGTAGTTAAGGAGGTTAGAAGTGAAAAGAACTTCTTTTCTTCTTCCATTCCACCTCAATATACGATATTACTCCAATAAGTTGTGAATGAAATCAAGAAAGTTGCATGAATCGACCTCATGAAGAAGGTGAGAGTGATTTTAGTTTTTAAAATATTCAATTGTGAGTGTCTTCGGTACAAAAACCAATCATTATTTTTATGGTTTTCTTGTTTAACACAAGTCATATACCAACAAAGGAAGGAAATCTCTCTCTCTCACACACATCACACACACACACACCACATGCACCATAAGAAAATCACCTTCCATATCAACAAAATTTGTTTTGTATTGCAAAGCCTTTTCTGCAACCGACACTCAGTAACATTTCATGGCATTTCAGTCCCTTATATATAATATATATATATATACACAACAATTCATTGAAAAATCTAAATGGAAGTGTTAAACAGTCTTTTACACATGAAATTAAACTGTAGGAAACAACATTATCACTTTCATCTGTATACTGTATATAAAACAATAACCAACAAAATTTTATTTGAATTTTCCATTTTTATAAGAAACATAATGTAATTTACCCTTTTTCAATTTATTTAAACTTTTCATTACGGATTTCCTTTGTCGCAAAGTACAATCTCTTGTCAACGCAGTCTCCAGATGTAAATATATGAAATATGGAATAATGAATTTTCTGCATTGCATTGTTTATATATATATATATTATATATATATATATATATATATATATATATATATCCCGCAAATGAGGCGGGATGCTGGAGAGGGGTCGACCGTAGGTCGATCCTGAACCGTCGTTCGAACTCACCTAAAGTAAGTATATATATATGTATATATATATATATATATATGAGAGTGTGTGTGTGTACTGGTACACATCACAGGTTTCATATGGCGTCGAACTGGCTTAGAATATATATATATATATATATATATATATATATATATATATATATATATACGGAACTAAAAGAAATTGTCAAGAACAGTGTTGTATAGTTATTTCTAAATGACAAAAATTTGCGAAGAAATTAAAACGGAGTCATAAAAATGCCTTTAAATCAATTAAACACATTATTAAAATGAAGTGAAGGGAAAAATTAATAAATAATGAATTTTATCTTCATAAATATGACATAAACACAGAATTACTATAAGAGAATAGCTATAAAATAATCTGTAAATCACAAAACAGATTACATCAAAATACCAAATCACAGATCGAGGAGTCATAATGTCAATAGAAGCAGAGTTCAGAGAACATTACAATATTCACATTTCCATATAATAAAATGGGAATCCTATCGAGGTGTTTTCGTAGCAGAAAATCTCCCATAATGTTCGAATTATGGGAGAATTTGGTTCTACCACTAATTGAATACTTGTCTCGGTGCTCTGTTCTTCCATTTCGTAGAGAAACTAAGATATAGCAAATGTCGAAGCAAGCCGTTCCAGCATCTGTATAGCTCTGTGCGTAGCACCATATTTTTATAAGCAAAGTGAAGGCTCACGATTATGTTGGTAGTAATAATGTGGGAATTAGCCCAATGGGACGCATTACTTGGTCTGAGCGCCGTGCCAGTTTCTGTCCCTCTTGACTGATTGTTATTATGTCGAAGCCTCGTACAGAGAACTTTAACGTTTAAAATAATAGATTTAAAAGATGAAGACTGTACTGGTCATGGAGCGATTTCCGTTTCAGAGATTCCTAAATTGCGTTCGTACTGCAACAAAGACATCGTGAACCAAACATGACAATGTATGTATAAAAATACTTAAAAAATCACTTCCTAACTGTAAAAACGAAGGAAAAACCCCATCGAAATCACTGCACAGAAAGATTTGGCGTATTCCTTTAAGGTAGTGATTCTCAACCTTTTCTGACTCAAGTCACCCCAACGCTCTATGTTCTGTTTCTGTGGCACTCGAGAGAATTTTTGTCTCCTGCTGTCGAACATGCAAGTTCCCCGCCAACTTTCATGAACACTACGTAATTTCAAATTCACCCGAAACAGAAGAACTGTGAAATCTCTCAACTGTGTCCCAAAACATAAGCCAAGTCCTTGATTAACCTTGTGTAGCAGGTTACAATGAGAATACATAGCAATTTTCTTTATCAAATGTTTTAAATAAATAAAGATACCGCTGAGAGACTGACTGTAGGTCGATAATGAACATTTGTTGGAAAGTAAAAGCAAACATAGAGAGAGAGAGAGAGAGAGAGAGAGATTCAAAATGAACAAATTAAATCAAATATTAGCAGCATTTATAGTAAATAAAGATGGTACCAAATGGTATGTTAAGACTTTAACAAATACTAATAATCGATATATTTCACAAGTTTATAAAATTATTTAATAATTAATATCTCACAAAACAATAATATATGTAAATTATTCCAGTTATTTGATGAAAACTCTAATACTGCCAAATCATATTCACTTTTAACCAAAAAGTTACGGTTTTGATTTGGTTAAGCCGAACTCATTTGGGTAAGTAAGAAGTAAGAACGAGTCGCCAGGGTCTGGTAGACAAGTCTTATTTAGCTTTACATAGGCCTAAGGCTGCTTTTGATAGCGGATCGCACCAAACACGTCAGAATCCAAAACTCTTTCTGATGCAACAGGGAATTCCAAATCAATATCATGAAGTGAGGTTGGAATTCTTGGTTTGATGTTTTTATGTAAACCTATGCGATTCCTATCTTCAAACTAAACCAATTATAAACTAAATTATAAACTAAACCAATTATAACACTTTTATTGGGGTAATTGTTTTCGCTCTGTGTTAAATTTTTAGGTTTATTAATTTTAATCAAATACAACCTTAGATTAAACAACGCACAAAATAATAGAGTATATACAATCATTGCACCTCTACGTTTTCAATGATATCCATCGTAAAAATACAGAAAACTAATTTAATGGGGAACATTAGTATTACAATATTACATGCATTTAAGAAAACCAAGTGATAATTTTATTTACATATTCAGAAAAATTGTTGCCCTTCTGATACTAAAGTAATATATATATATATAATATATTATATATATATATATATCCTGTTACACTGTAATTTATAACTTATTTAAATACATCTCTTGACCTACATCGAAATGCCGGTCGGATATCCGACCGGCAATTGGATGATCCCGGGTTCGATTCCTGGGAGGTACCTCATTTTTCATTTGCTTGTTCTCCCTCCTCATCTTGTGCGGAACGCTCTTCTACACAAGCGTCGTTCTTTACACACACACACACACATATATATATATATATATATATATATATATATATATGTTCATGTTTTGAGTTACGTTATACAGCAAGATTAATTAAGCAATGTAGGTCATACTTTATCTATGTCTCTCTATGGAAGCGCATAAAGTGAGTATAGGCCTTTTTTTTAATCTTGAATAGCCGTTGGGTAGTGCTATTGTTCAGTAGACAGATGATTTATCGTTTAAAAATGTTTAAAATATAACCTTTGTACAAACAGTTATGGTGAATGTAGTATAAGAATACACATTAAATAACGTGTAATTAATTAACATTAACCCCTTTTTCAGCTTTAATTCTTTTTACGCTTTAATCGATCACAGTGTCACAGTTTCACAGTGTCACGTGTTCACAGTGTCTAACCTTAAAACATTGTAGAAATAGAACTGAATTTACTCTGCAAAAAGCAAAGTATGTAAGTTTATCAAACTGTTCTCTTCTTGACAAAAAGGGTGCTTGAAATAATAATAATAATAATAATAATAATAATAATTCTTAATTGGTAAGTTAATTAATAAGTTTTTGTTTCTCCAACTGTTTCTCTATTCCTTTTGCTTCTCACGTTTCGTTCAAGTACATCTGAACATCTTCGGAGCCCGTTAGTAATCTCCTTTAGGAGTGCGACAGTGCTTATATGTATTGAATGGTTTCTTATACTGTGTGCTTCGCGATTTTGACTTTTCGATGCTCAGTTTCGGAGATTCAACCGTAAGGCGTGGTTGAACTGGCATTAAGAAGAGATTGTTACATTAATGAAAAGCTTTCAGTGCATATGAGTAGAATCGTACTTCTAAACCAACTAATTTTTAACAGACTCCGAAAATGTTCAAATATATTTGAACGAAACATCAACAAGAAAATAGGACAAAAATAACAGTGGACCACACACAAACAAATTGAACAAAAAACCGCAATATAACATATAGGATTACTTGCGAGTCTAAACACATACATAGACACACACACACACACACACACACATACATATGAGAGAGAGATAGAGAGAGAGAGAGAGAGAATGTCTTGTTTTTAGGGAATCGTCATTTAAGAAGGAATAAGATGATCAACGCCTGAACCAGCATAGTCATTAAACTATGCTAGTTCAAGCGTTGATCATCTTATTCCTCTGTATATATATATTATATATATATATATAATATATATATATATATATCCATGAGTAGATCCTATGGTCTTTGTTGGTCTGAAACATTATATATATATATATACACACACACAAACTCAGAATGGTCCCCTGAGAAACTTATATGTTAAACACAGACCGTGCATGGAACAAGGAACTCTTCTGGGAAAATTAAATCCACTATAGTCCGAATAAGTAATGGTAAATGACAAATACCATAGTTTTTCTTTTTCATGATGCAAGCCCGACGTGGGCAACGGGTCTCTCGCAAAGAGGTCCCATGAAAAAGAAAAACTATGGTATTTGTCATTTACCATTACTTATTCGGACTATAGTGGATTTAATTTTCCCAGAAGAGTTCCTTGTTCCATGCACGGTCTGTGTTTAGTGTATATTAAACGGACGTGTTACGTGCCTTGAAAAGTGGATGCTCAATGTCCCGGTTGAGGTTTAAGTTTTGTTTTTTTGGCTAAAAATACAATAGTTACCCCTTTTTCTTTGATTTATTCAATCCGACGTGAATGCAACGAGTCTTTTACTTATATAGAGGTTCTGAATGTAGTGGGACTAGGCTTGCTTTAAACCCTAGATCCATGTCCCAAAGCTGGATCCTGTCTGCTTTGCAGATAGCTGGTGAGGGAAGCTATATTTATGGGACCTCTTTGCGAGAGACCCGTTGCCCACGTCGGGCTAGCATCATGAAAAAGAAAAACTATGGTATTTGTCATTTACCATTACTTATTCGGACTATAGTGGATTTAATTTTCCCAGAAGAGTTCCTTGTTCCATGCACGGTCTGTGTTTAACATATATATATATATTTTTTTTTTTTTTTTTAAGTTCGGGAAGAACCGATTCGCCTCTATTTAAAAGGGCATATCTCAGCGGAAAAACAAAGAAAAAGTGAGAGGAAAGACAGAGGAAAAAGAAAGGGTGGAGGGGACAGTCGAAGTGGAAAAAGACCAAGGATGACAAGGACTGCAGGGTCGAGCCCCATCATCCTTGGGTGCTAGGGCCGGGAGGGCGCACGTGAAACCTCCAGGAACAAGCACGTACAAACGAGCACAAAGAGCACTCAAGAGCACGAGCTTAGAACCCCCTTGCGGGGTACCTTTATATATATATATATATATATATATATATATATTATGATATAATAGTTGTGTAGTCACTAACATTTTTTTTAATATATTTTTGTGTTTATGATATATATTTAAAAAGGAATATTGCTAATATCTTCAAATTCCTCATAGTAATTCAGTCACAATAATACATTTACGTGTTAAACAAGAGCAAGTAGAGAGTACAGCGCTTGGCATCAACGATTGAACAAACTCAAATGTTTTCGACAACATTCATTTCATTCGTAAACGCATCGAGTTTTTGGACACAAAAATCGTATGAACAACATCGATCGACAAAATGAATATGACAAACGTGCAAACTGTTTCGACGATACAGTACGTATAAATAAAACAAGAGTTGTATTTTCTTAAACATTATGAAGGAAAGTAATGGCGAAGCGTTATATAATTGACAATTGTGATTACGCGTTTGACAATAATCCAAATATTTTGTAGTTAAAAAATGTTCCATTATTTATTTATTGAACACAATTACACTAACGAATACATGGATGTCAGTATTAGAGTAAATGATTAACGAAAGTAGATTGAGCGATTGAATTTGTTGTTAGTGAAGTTAATGAATGACATGAGGATATGCTCGAGGATATGCTGTGACGTCATCTTCTTCCAAGGTGTGTCGCTAATCAAAGAAAAACGAAGGTGAAGTAAGTGCTGTTATAGCTACCTTTCTAAAAGGTCTGACATTGTACAACGTACCTCCAAATGTCTTAATAGAGAGAATAAATGAGTAAACAGTGGTTTTTCGATTTTAGGTCCGGCATTGGATTTTTTCCATGTTTTTGATATAGATGTGGATTTTTACGCTGATTCCATTTCTGCAATCCGTTTCTTGGAGAAATAAACACGAAAAAAGTTATGGCCCAAAACTTGTATTCAAATATCTACCTATACTTAACCTAACCTAACCTAACCTACCCTACCCTAACCTAACCTAACCTACCCTACCCTACCCTAATCTACCCTACCCAAACCTAGCCTAACCTAACCTATGAAGTATTTATGTACGCTGTTCCGAATCGTTCGCGTCAAACGCTGGAGGCATGCATCAAAGCATGCATTGGACCGGGAACGACGATAATGATCGACAAATGGAAAGCGTATGAACGCATCGAACAGCTCGAAGGGTACAGCTTCAGTCACAAAACAGTGAACCACAGCGAAAACTTCGTGGACCCTTCAACTGGAGCACACCGCAACGGATAGAGTCGACGTGGAACCAACTCAAACGCGGTAACAAGCGCCGGTGTGGTACGCACCGCTCCATGATCAACTCGTATCTCTGCGAGTTTCTCTGGCGTCGCCGACACGCAGGCAAAGATCTAGTGCGCCAAATGCTGAACGATATTGCGCAGTTTGGCAAGTAGCAAACTTTGGTTTGTGTTCCGTTCTGTGTTCTGGAAACCTGTAAATGTAATAAACTTGCACATAACTTTTTTCGTGTTTATTTCTCCAAGAAACGGATTGCGGAAATGGAATCAGCGTAAAAATCTACGTCTATACCAAAAATATGAAAAAAATCCAATGCCGGACCTAAAACCGAAAAGATCCGTAAAGAGTATATAGTTGAAGGTATGTAGTGCATATTAGGAAATGTTTGAGCTCAACTTACGTTATTGTTTAGGATCTGAAATGTGTTCATAACTTAACAATTGTATTTGAAACCTGTTAAATACATCATGCAATTTCTGATGTATATTAACCTTTCGTGATTTCAATTGAAGTTTGTCAAATGGTACTGAAAACTGATGGACATCGTGTAAAATGTCGATATTTAAATAAAAATTGTCCATTCCTAAAGTGATACTCGAAATGGTACTGCACGTTTGATTATATAATATATGTGAAATGTCTACTCGACATTTCATAATGATATTAGCTTTCTGAATAAGAGCTATTCTTTGCGCCTAGAAGCATGCGCATTGTGATTGTAAATATTTTGAAATTTTGACGCAGTTATTTAGTGTTCGTATTTATAGGCTTCTCGAAAAGAGGAGAAAAGATTTATTATATTTGTGTATTTATTCATTTATTCCATATAGGCATAGATTTTCTAAGTGTCTTTCATGCATTTTTTTTAACCCTTTAAGACCTAACTTACGATCTTAATTTTCACGCCCGCATTTGAATAGGGGTAAAAAAAAATACTATCTGTGAGATATACGCGGAGCTATTGAAGAATAGGGACCCCAGCCTTCTTTAGTTAGGCTTATAATGCTAACTAACGAAAATATCACGACCTAACCTAACCAATCGTTAGGTTAACTGTACGCCCTTGACGATTGGTTAGGTTAGGTCATGATATTTTCGTTAGTTAACCTTATAAAGCTAACTAAAGAAGGCTGGGGTCCCTATTCTTCAATAGCTCCATATACGCTCCGCCCACACATGCATTACCGAAAGAGTTAAGTTTTTCTAATTTACATCATAAGTCAACATTTTAAGCAAAAAAAAACTGTGTAAATTTTAATTTTTGGCCCCCAAACTGCCGTCTGTGCGGTATACCTTTTGTTCCAGGTCACCCGTCTAGAAAGGGTTAAGTTTATGTACTTGGCTAGGCCTTGGCTATTAAAGTCCTTCAAGATTAACAATCAGCCTGTGACAGTGAGCCTAGCCTTAGACTTAGGCCTCTTGATATACAGTAAGCCTACCCTAAGTTCAATCTCTAAGTTAGATAGCCTATACTTGAGAAAAGTCACGGACGTTTTCCAGTTTATGTACCATTTTCTACAATGTTGGCTTTTATGCAACTTTCTAGTGTTTCTTTGCTTCTGTTAGGCACAGCATAGAATAAAACAGAAGGTTAGGTTAGGTTACGTTACGTTAGGTTAGGTTAGGTTATCAAGAACTTACCTCTCTTAAAAAGTTGTTATAATCGACGGCGGTTGTATGACCAATCAAAAATAAATTATATGAAAAACGGTACACAAACTGAAAAAGGTCCAAAGTCACTGATAAATTAGAAAGGGTTCGAGCTAAAACAATCAAAATGAATCCAGAACTGAGAAATAAAATAGATGAGGAAAAATTTAATTGAAAAGTGTCGACTTACAGGAAAATTAATTTCAGAATTTAAAACTAAAAAATGGTTTTCATAATTTAAATCAGGGGAAGTTATTTGATAGGGCTACAGAGTCAATTACAAGAAGAAATGGATACAAATTGAAAATTTTAAAGTCAAAGGTTGGCACGTATTCCTTTTCCCGCCGCAATTTCTTTTTTCCAGGTCAGGTCAACTGTACACCCTTGACAATTGGTTAGGTTAAGTCATGATATTTTTGTTAAAACATTCCACTTATTCCTTTTCCGCCGCATTTCTGCATAGAATATTTTAACTTAAATATCATGACTTAACCTAACCAATTGTCAAGGGCGTCCAGTTGACCTAACCGGGAAAAAAAAATTGAGGGGGGGTAAAAGGAATAAGTGCCCAAAGGGTTTTTAAGAGTAATACAGTGAAGTAATTCTTTTCATATAAACTTAAATTTATACTTAAATTTAAACTCGTTAAACTTTCATGCATTAGACATTTCATTGTCAGACATTTCATTAGACATTTCATTAAACATTTCAGATTAGTCTTTTAATTTTTTTTAAAACTGTGGCAATTTAGACGTTTTAATCGACTTACTGAAATGTCTAAAGAAAAGTTTAACTAATGTGAAATGTCTAATGCATTACACCAGTGGTTCTCAACCGGTGGGCTATGGCCCACTTGCTTGTCTTTTAGCATTATGTTAATAAATATTAATAGCAAACATTTGCTTATTAAGCCTTATGTAACCATGATACCAGCTTAGCAACATGGGAGGTGGGCCATGAGTGATTTGAATCAGCTCTAGTGGGCCGTCGCCTCAAAAAGGTTGGAAACCACTGCATTAGACATTTCAAAATTCACATAACTGAGACGATGAAACATCTAACGAAACCACTATTACAGTCATATTTCCAGATTCGTCGCAATTGGTTCCTGAAGAAGGCGCTGAAGGTCGAAACGGCAAAAGTCGAAAACGATTTTCCCATAGAAACCCGTGTTATAAATTTTAGTGCGTTCCAGACAGACGGTCTGAAACCATTTTTTACTAAGAAATACTAAGAATATTGTAATTAAACCATGCCTAAACTAAAATATAGACATAGTAATGACAAAATACAACCAATAAACCTTTATAAAAATAGTTTTTCACCTGAAAAAAATGGTTAAAATTGAACAATTTGTTATTTAACCTGTAAATCTGGAAACGAAGACGCCAATGACGTCAGAGGAATGTTGCCGACGAAACAACGAGAAACCCACGCCTAATCTGGAGACATGGTATTAATTACAGTATATAGCGACGAGATAGCGAAACGACGAAGGTTGAAGCGCCGAATCTCGAGGTATGACTGTATTTCTGTTTAGATTCGACTGTCTTAAATCTGGAGATACGTCAAAGGTGGAATGGTTTGTTTAAATATTGCGCTTCGCTGTCGAATTGATTACAACTTTATAAAAAATGCCGGTACTTTTTCAATTTTTTGTATATTGTGTTCCATCTCAATCGCAAAACACTATTTTAAAAGTTTTAAAAAATAAAAATGTGCGCAACGTGATTTCGTGTGGACAGTACTGGAAACTTTAGAGAGCAACGTGTTTACGAAACCTGGCGTACACTAGGTGTACTCTTTAAATACTTTATATTCAGAGGAAATTCGGTTCTGTTTGTACTCTGACTTTCAAAGTAGGCAAAAGCGGCCAGTTTGTAAACCGTTTGTCGACCATTTGTAAACTGAATAATTTTTACCCGTAAATTTTGTGGTATAAAATGAAAAATAAAAATAAAAGCTTGAGGAAGATCTTGTAACAAACCTTATTTTTTTTTCTAGCTACAACTGAAGTGACAGAAAATAAAGGTTTGAGGAAAGGCTTGAGGCAGACGTTACAATATGTGTCATTCCTCTGATAGCTGTTGGAATTATATTGTTCCTGCTTCTTCTTCTTATAATTTTGTAAGTAATTCTATTTTAGTATAATTTTCTCTTATAAGAATTTAATAACATTTTAAAATTTTTCTTTCTTTTTATTAAATATAGAAAAGTAATCCATGATGTATAATTACGCTTTGAAAAGAATGAATTGCCTTTAATATTTAAAACTATATAATTAAAATTAAAATTATATAATTATTAAAATTATATTATACAATTTTTTATTTATTAATTTTTTTTAATAATGAACAATTTTTAAATCTAAATGTTTTTGTTTTCAAAGTGGATATATACATTTTAATTGCAAACAACATAGTATAATTAATGTAAAGAACGACGCTTGTGTAGAAGAGCGTCCACACAAGATGAGGAGAAAGAACGAACAAATGAAAAATGAAGCACCTCTCATGAATCGAACCCGGGATCATCCAATATATATATATAATATAAATATAAATAATTTTGTGTAAGAAGGAGGGGCCAAGGGCGAATGCCCGCAAAAACGCACCCCTCCCCACATATAGAAAGAGAAGAAGCTAGACAAAATACAAATAATATTCTTAATTTTTTTTAGATTTTAAAAGATTGCGTAGTATGTAAGATGCTTGGACCTGTAGTGAGGAATAGAACGAGAAGTGTGTGCTTGAGAGCATGCTGCACTGCTCACAGGGTAGATGAGACATGGAAAAAGATCAGCTAATGTTCCCCCCCCCGAGAACTTCGCTGGCCGATTTGTATGCACAATATATATATATATATATTAGTGATATGTCACATCCGCACCCGCATCCGTACTCACATAAAATTCAACATCCGCAGCTGCACCTGCGGGATACGGATGCTGTGGATGTGTACTATTTACTAAATTGCTATTTTTGAAGTACAATTTGTCCCTCATTCATTTCAAATACTGAAACTTGTGCAGCCTTCATTTGAGCTTTAATGTAACTGGCAATGTCTGTTGTGTATTTGTATAATTAATTGTTCATGCTACAATACGTAACAATGTCATAAGCACACTACTTTCCAAAGGATGGTGGTTGGGGAAAGTGGTTAGTGGGATGCAAAACGAGTTGGGTCCCCATCCCGCATCCTGGTAACACACAGTTGTGTGGCGAAAACTCGTCCAAAAAAAAGAGTGTATGTGAAAAAATTATAATTACAAAATTATCTAATATCTAATATCTAATATTATCGAATATCTAATATTTATAACTAACCAAAAATCGAAAGTCAATTAATAAATTAAGTATGAATTTAAACTATCATATTATCAAGCTGACAAATTTATGCATGAACATCCGCATCTGCATCCGCGGATGTCTGAAATCTGACATCCGATACATCACTAATGTATATATATATATATATATAAATAATGTAAAATGACCTGAAAGTTAATGCAAAAGTTGATTTGGCAAAGAAAATTTTTGTAATTAGGTTTTTTCTGATACCTGCAAATGTAAGTCATTACTTCGAAACACAACTTCGATCTTCTGTTAAATGCCTATTGAATATCTGTAAAGATGAAACTTCATTTTTTATGTTATGCGCTTATGTTTATGTTACTTTAGCAATTATTTCAGTAGAAATGATTGTCTGGAACACTTTAGATCCTACAAAAAGTGTTCCATGCAATCAAATATTTTACGCTCTTTCTGAATTCCTTGAAGAAATTATTCCTTTAAGATCTATGGTAGTGGTACATCCTAACCATATCCTTTCGTTTAGATCCGTCAAAATTCTTATTATGTTATTACCAAACTGTTACCACAAACGTACAGTGAACAATACAAAATGTTTCGTCCATAACATCTCATTGAAATATTCAATTTATTGCCATAGTGGGAGATTAAGTAATTATGTTCTTGGATTTGATCACTGTTCTTTAGGGATTAGTAAATAGCATTAAAACAAAACTAATAAAATGGATAAAAATTTAGACCTAAATACATTTTTCTCAGGAAATACTGGAAAAAAGGGAGGAAAGTTCTTTAATTCTCAATCATTGCCTATTGCTATTAGCGTGAAAAGCAATGCTCATTGCCTCATATTTGGCAGTTCTTTCTCTCGTTTTGAGAGAAAGGAAACGGTGGTACGTTACCTTAATGAAATAACGTATTTTGCAGGTTCTTCAAGACCAGTTGAACCGCCTCACGAGCTCGATGTATTTCAACCGGTTAGAACTTTCAGGCATAGAAAATTTCTTTACATATTAAATTGATATTTACATAACATTCAAAAACTATAAAAAAAAATCAGATTTTACCTTTTCTTTGTAAAAAGAAATTGCATTGAATTAGATAAAGAGTGAACACCTGTATGTGTCAAAGCATACGTCCTTAAGAAATACTCAAACCTATTTTTATGCCCCTCTTTAAGCTACGCAGTAGAACCGTATGAGCCCCTAACATTTGGGTGTATATATATATGATAACATAATTATTCCACGGAGAACGTTTTGGATACGCTAATCCTTCTCTACTCAGAATACCTGACCATGATGATGACCAGCCTGTTGCCAGAAATTTTCCAACATGGGTATAAAATTTTGATTAAACCAGTTATCAAACACTAATTCGAATATGTCGTATACAGGTCGTATACCTTGTTCTTAAATACTAAAATTCTCGGTGACGTCTTCACGCTGTTTAACCATGTTCCCACTATATCACTTCGCCTCTACTATAATACCTTGTCACTTCGCTTCTAATAATTCGAGACGAGGGCTCGAGTCCCGCTATTTCCCATTCTCTTAATAAATTACCGTTTTCAATGTTTTTCATCTCGCATTTCCTTCGTAAATTCAAACCAATTAAATTACAAAACATTTATTTGAATGACAGGTTATGCAGTGATAATTTTCTTTGATGCAACGCTTTCTTTACTGCAATATTTTTCTGCTCTTTTAGTCACAGTGAGATGTAGAACTGAAATATTGTCACAATGAGATGCGCGATATTTCTATTATTGCAACAAATGCGTACAACCCATTTTTTATTTTTTTTCGTATCTTGGATAACTTTTCCTTAATGTTATCAATGAAAAATTACATAAAAATAAGATTATTTACATTGGAAAACCAAATCTCTTTCGTCCAATTTTTTTCAGTACATAAAAGTTTCATCCTACAAAAAATCTTCCTCGCAGACCTATTTTGTCAGTTTGTAATTCTTTGTCCATTGTTTAAGCGTAAATAGTATAGACCAAAGGGTCACGTTTTATAGGCGTAAGGCTTTTGTATCGGGTAAAAGTGATGCAAATGTCGGTGTTACGCGTTTCAATAAAGTTATTTCTAGTTTATAAGTTTTATTTTTTACATTGCCTCATACACTGCTGTATTACATTGTAAATTCAGTAAAATTATTAAAGAAAATAGTACTGCTGAAAAAGGTACTAAATTGAATGAAAAAATATAGAAATATTTCGGACATTTTTTAAAATTTTACGCTCTACATCGTTCATTGACGGAGTAAAGAAAGTACGAGGGATGATCAAAAAGTTCTCGGCCTGACAATGAAAGACGAGTCAAGTTGATAATTTTTATTATTATTTTTCTACATAGTCTCCTTTTAGGGATATACACTTGGTCCAGCGTTTTTCCAGCTTCTGGATACCGTTCAAAAAGAAGTCTTCATTTTGGTCCTCTAACCAGGCATTTACAGCCGACAAGACTCCATCATCGTCCAAAAATCTCTGTCCACGGAGGTGTTCTTTTAATTTAGGAAACAGATAGAAATTACTGAGAACTATGTCTGGCGAATATGGAGGGTGATCAAGCAATTCGACGTCCATTTCTCTGATGGCAGTCATTACAACTGTAGACTTGTGAGCAGGAGCATTGTCCTGGTGAAACAGGACACCTCGACTGAGTTTTCCCCGTTGCTTTTGCTTGATGGCTTCGCGCAGTTTTCTCATTAGCCGTGCATAGTAATCACCCATAATGGTGGCTCCTTTATGAAGGTGGTCAATGAGCGCAACTCCCTTTGCATCCCAGAAAACAGAGGCCATGACCTTGCCAGCTGATACCACAACACGAAACTTCTTGGGATTTAGTGAAGACGGATGTTTCCAAGACATGCTTTGTTGTTTTGACTGTGGATCGAAATGATGAATCTATGTTTCGTCCATAGTAATAAACCTAGATACAAATTTTCTGGAAAAGGTCCAAACATTGTCTTGAAATTTGAACTCGAGTTCTCTTCTGATTGTCAGTCAACATTCGTGGCATCCATCTTGCGGACACTTTTTCAAGCGTTAATTTGCCTGTTAATATTGAATGTGTGCTGCCAAATGAAATGCCGACATTCTCAGCTATGAATCGAATACTAAGTCGGCGATTATTTACGAAAAGAGCATTGACTTTTTGGACATTTTCTTCAGAAGTTGATGTTGATGGCCGTCCAGATGATTCATCAGCTTTGATCGACGTGTTGCACCGTTTGAATTCCGCACACCACTTTTTAACAGTAGAATAAGATGGGGCAGAGTTTCTTAATGCGTGTTGCATATCTTCAAAAACGTTTTGTGGAGTCATATTCTTCATAGAGAAATATTTAATGACGGCGCGTATTTCAAATTTGTCCATTTTCATAAAGTTTATCACATTGCTTCACATTCCAACTGGTAATGAAAGCCGGTATTGAAAAACCGGTATTTATACCGGTATTGGACAAGAGACACGATACCGATATCGTGATTATCGATACTGGGTTTTCGGTATTGAAGAACTGCCTCTTGTCTTTATTGTGGGAGCAATCAGCAAATGTCAAGTTAACAAAGATTTGTTTTTTGTAGGATTTTGTGGCCACTGTGAGGAGAAATAATGATTTATCTTCATACATAACTTACACATGCAGTATATCTTTGAGGGGCGTCATTAGTGTATGTCACAATTTATCATTTGTTATACTGTAATATTATGTTATTGACGTTATATGATGTGTCCGTTTTTTCTGAAAAGGGAAACTATCATCCAGAACTCTTGCCTTAAACATTTGAAATCGTATAAATGCGTATTGAAACGTTCAAAAACGTTTTTACACGATTCCAAAATCCATTGAAGTGCGAATATATGAAAGAAATAGAGAAATTAGAAAAGGTACCATTGAGAAGCAATGCAACTAACTTTGATCCTACTAATGAATTTAAGAGTTTCGAAGTTTCTTCACAAAGAAGTGAAAATTTAGAGAAGCTGGACAAGGCATTGATTTCCATTAAACCCACTAGTGTAGAATCAGAAAGAGCTTGTTCTGCTGCTGGCTTATTTCTGACCAAGCTAAGATCAAATCTCTCTGAACAATCATTAGATAGTCTTTGTTTCCTCAAAACTTAGGTACTTCCAAAACCAAAATAAGAAATAAATATGCAAAATTATAAATAAACTTTTTTTTTTAATTGTTATTTTTCCCTTTTACCTTTGGTTATCTGATATACTTAATCATTATAAATAGTCTTTCCTTTTTCCTGCCTTTCCTAGGAGCTGCTGTTCAAACTTTTTTCAATCAATGGTATTTTCCCTTTGGTGTCGGTGACAGAATTTAAAAAGTAACTTCAGTTTTTGTTGTCGTTAATGTGGTGAGTACTACAGGTCCAGCAGGCTTGTGGGAGGGTTGGCACTTGGCAGGGTAACACCAAAAAAATCATTATAAATTATTCTCTGCATAAAACCGGTATCAACACCGGTATCAGTAAAATAATTGTTCAAATACCGGTATTAAAAATTGTCGGTATTATTTCATCCCTAATTCCAACCTGTAAAACAAAAAATCTTTTGATTAGCGTTTTTATATTTTATACACATATTTAATGATGTATTTAATAATGTATTTGATAATGTATTTAATAATGTATTTAATAATGTATTTGATCTCAAAATACGCATTATATCTAGGTCAGGCCGAGAACTTTTTGATCACCCCTCATAGAATTAAATTAAATTGGGGTTACATACACGTTTGATGACTGATTCAATATTTTTATATGTCATGTTTTATTTTAGTGTGTAATATTTTAAATAATTTTCTTTTACTTTATTCCAATTCCATTAAAATTTAAGCCTTCGCGTAAATTTCGCTATATTTCTATTTTCTCTATTTTCGCAATACTTTTAGCGAAAAGAAATAGAGTACAAACTTTTCATTCGTAAATCATTGTTGTCATCTTTTCTTTAATTAAATTTATTGTTTAATTAATAATAACTAGTTGTATCGCTGATTACCTTCATGGATATTGTACCTTTTTCTTTTTAGATTGGGGGGGGGGGGATCTGTCCCCTGGAAATAAAGATTATTATTGTCATTCTCATTATTATCATTGCCATTGTCGGTACGTTTGCTTTTTATTTTTATTTCTCTTTAGTCATAATTTTTTAGTTTTTTAAATATATTATTGTTTGATTTATCTTATCCTTTATTACCTTCAACAATAATATACACACCATTTTATCGGATTTATATCCTGCCAATAAAGCGGTGCTACTGTAGTATGCGGTCTACCTACGATTGGTTAGGTTTAATCATGATATTTTCGTTAAAACTAACGAAAATATCATGACTAACCTAACCAATCGTCAAGGGCGATTGACAATGAGATGTAACAACAATTAGTAAACAAGATAAGAAGCTATAATTAAAAGGTAGACCGCCGAATCGTAGGTAGACCGCATACTACAGTAGCACCAATAAAGCTTATCATTATCATTGTCATTATCATTATTATTACTGAACAAAAATTAGCACTTTACGATAAAATAAACCTACAGTTACAACTATACAAAAAATCTACACACATACACATACACACCACACACACACACACACACACACACACACACACACACAAACACACACACACCATTGAAATAAAATGGTACAAAACTAGGTATAGAACAAAATGATTCTTTCTATCACACTTTTTGAAGGAAGCGAGCTAGCTATATTATACCAATTCAAAATCGCTCTTAAAAGTCTCTCTTGAAGTTCCACAAAAATTTTTTCATTTAAATCTTCATAATTTTTCAGTGAATTCGACGAAATTTTACCCAAATTTACGACAAAAATTATTAAGATTTAAAAGAAATTTTTGAAAAGGCGAAAGACGATGTTTTTCAAGAGTGAATTCAGCAAAATCGGATTCTTAAGAAACAGTAAAATATAATAGTGAACTGTAAAAATAATAATAATATAATAATAATATTATTATTTTATTAAGAATGAGTTACAAACATAATTCGTATACTCCCTCACTCAACGCCACCTACTCATCCCTAAAAATATATACAGTGTATATATTATATATATGTGTGTGTGTGTGTGTGTGTGTGTGTGTGTGTGTGTAAAACTGAAAAGTATGTATAATATATTACTGAAATACATTGATATAAAAGCCACAGATATAAAATATAGGCCCATTACAACGAGATATATGTCACAGATATACCTATATTTCTGTGATTTTGTAATCTTTTTTTCACATCCCATCAAGAAGGTGGAGGAGGTCATGAGGCACGCAGGAATCCAGTATAGTTTATGATTAGCTTAGCTTACCTTCCAGTGTGCATACGAGTACAGAGGTGTACATATAAGTTTATAAATGTATATATAATATATAGTAGTACATGGTTCATATGAGCACAAAAGTGCACACATAAAGTATTAGATATGCTCGACAAAATACAGATGACATCGATTTATGGTTGTGTGTTGTATGATGGATGGTACACTGCGCTTATATATATATATATATATATATATGTGTGTGTGTGTGTGTGTGCACATATGTATATATATATATATGTGTGTGTGTGTGTGTGTGGTGTGCACACATATGTATATATTATATGTGTGTGTGTGTGTGTGTGTGCACACATATGTATATATATATATGTGTGTTGTGTGTGTGTGTGTGTGTGTGTGTTTATGTGTGCTCCTTCATAAAATATTCCCCGTTTCCGTCTACAGAGCAGCGCACTCAAGCACACAAGAATCTCGTTATAAAAATTAAATCTGGTAATAAGAACGCATTATTGCGTGATCAAAACTGCAGATTCAGAATTAAGTCTCAACGGGAGACTAGAATCGCTTAGAAGAAATTATTCAGATGTGATGTTCTTTGTATCGAGTGTTCTCCGACATCTACAGATCTATAGAAGCTAAGGCTAACAAAGACCCTAAGATCCACTAAGGTTAGCCCGACAGAAAGAAGAGAGTAGGGGGCTAAGTAAGGAGCAAAACCTATCATTCGTGGGTTAACATTCATTCAGAAAAAGAGAGAGAGAGAGAGACTCACCATCATCATCCGCCGGCCACTGCCGGCAAGTCGGAAAAATAGTCGAAGAGAATAGGAAAGGGGTGAAAGATGAAAAGAAGTAAACTAAGAACGCTTACGAACCATGCAAACAGTCTTAACTCAAAGAAACACTGTCATACCATGCAAACTACAGACATGCAAGTAAAGAGAAGCTAAGAAAAAAAAAGTAGGAAGAGTATAACAAAAAGGTGGTTAGTTTACGCTACGAGCTACATCTAAGTTCGTGTTAGTCTAATTTTTTTTTTAATAATATAAATTTAACGCTGGCAAATATAAATTTAACGCTGGAATCTATAATCGAAATCATTATTGAAGGGAGAGTGGTGCATGGTGCCTGGCACGTTGGCACCCTTACGAAATAGGTTGTTTGAAGTGGCACTATTATATCGAATGTCATAGAAAAAAGGAAACGTTTACGCGCTGTTATACGATTTCTACTGTAAATATTGCATTATCTGTTGTTCATTTCGATAAAAACATTTCTTTATAGTATATGTATATATATATATATATATATATATATATATATATATATATATAACGTAAAGAACGACGCTTGTATAGGAGATATTCCGCGCAGACGAGAGAGAGAGAACGGAACAAATGAAAAAATGAGTGGTTACCTCATTTTTTCATTTGTTCCGTTCTCTCTCTCTCGTCTTGCGCGGAATATCTCCTATACAAGCGTCGTTCTTTACGTTATTTATACTGCGTGTTCTTTGCAGTTGAATGTATATATATATATATATATATATATATATATACATATACACTCAACTCAAAGGCTTCATATAATATAAAAAAACGAGGAGAATATTTTCTTCAAATTGATATCATGCAATTCTGCATGACTGTTTAGTGGAAAAAGTACTGGAAGGAGAGCATAAAAGAGAAAAACAATTGCAATCACAATCTTAATCCTAATTACAAATTCTATAATCTACCAGTGTAGATGATTCGGATTTAGATATATCTAAATCCGAATCACATACACTGATTTTAGAAACTCGTAAAGAAGTTTCATTAGACTTAAACGTTTCAATATATATTAAAACGTTTGTTAAAAAAACAACAACTTAGTTTTGCTTCCGCACGTGTTTATTCTGACCAAGGTCGAGCTCGTTGCCCTACCGTAGACCTACAGCTTAAGGTGAAATCTGAACCACGACCCACCAGGGAAGTCAGAAATTACAAAGTCCTTGCACAGACTCGGTCTCATCACCTCCCGATCAGCAGCAGCAGCCCATCGTCTTAACCATTAGGCTACCCATGGTACCCATTTATCTATTAACCAATTGTTTCTTTTGTATGGAAGGATGAAAAGTTGGGTGAGCTGCGTCCCACCTGTCCTCTCTGGGGAATCGAACCCGGGACCACTGGATTCGTAGTCATTGATGCTAACCACATTGTAAAAACTATTTTCTGTGTGTACCTTAGATCTAAGTGGGAAAAAAAGAATTACACATGTTCTGTAAAATGTTACACACAATCCGTGCACGGAACAAGGAACTCTTATGGAAAAATTAAATCCACTATAGTCTAAATGGTAAATGACAAATACTATAGTTTTTATCTTTTTCCTGATGTTAGCCCGATGTTAGTGTGGAACCTCGTCTGGAACCAAATGAAAATTACAATGAGTACACTTCCAAGGATGAAAGAAAATGTCTCTGTGTACTCTCGGTGTACTGAGTGTATTCGTTACAGTTTTATACCCAGAGTATGCTACACACACACACACACACACACAAAATTGGAGAGAAGATGAAAATTCAAGTCACTGATAATCATGATATATACAATATTATATATATATATATATATATATATATATATATATATATGCAAAAAAATCACAGAATAACACGTGATCTTATTAATAAGCAAACAACCAGGGAAAAAGGAAAAAATCCGAGCGCTTTCGTGATATATTCACATCTTCAGGGAAAAGAAAGAAATAGGTGGAAGAAATATGTGATTTCTTTCTTTTCCCTGAAGAGATGTGTATGAATATATCACGAAAGCGCTCGGATTTCGTGTTTCTTTTTCCTTTTTCCCTGTGGTTGTTTGCTTATATATATATATATATATATATATATATATATATATATATATATATATATACATATATATATATATATATATATATATATACACAAAATTATCAATTACGGTAATTTGTTAATGGCTATAATTTTAATTTTCTCGCGAATTTGTGCCTCGATTTGACATACGATGAATAACCTCCATTTATGGAATTGTCTAAAACGAAATGAGAACTTGTTTTAAACACTTTTTACCAAATCATTTCAGACAATTAACAAAACATATCAATTTCGTGCAATACGATTCATGCAATTCATGCATGCAATCGCCTCTCCATATTGACTTAATTGTTTGTCTGCGAAGTGATATATTCAATTTCGATGAGAGAAATAGGCATTGTGTATGCGCAATGGGGACTTTAGCGAAACTACTTCGTTCGCATCTCCTCTGAAGATGTCACAACTAATTCTGAGTATTGGTTTTATATATATATATATATATATATATATATATATATATATATATATATAATATATATATATATATATATATATATATATATATCTGCAAACCCACAAGGAAAAGAAAAACGATTCCAAGGCCTTTCGTGTATTCAAAGCTACACCTCGTCAGGGAATGAAGTTAAAAGGCGAGAAGCCCATATATATATACAACGTACAGGAAAAACAAAACAATTAGCACATACTTAACAAGGGTTAATGAGAGGCAAAAGAAATTTTAACATGATATCGTCAATTTTATAAGTCCCCGAGCTGTTATTGAAATTGTTTTTTAAAATGAATAAATGCACATTCTAGAATATTTCGTTCTATTATATCTCTGTTTTTAACAAGCGCTTTAGAACTATCCCACTTGATGCTATGGTTATATCTATACATATGGTTAAATAAAGCATTGGAAGTACTAGCTGTTCTACAAGCATATTTATGCTGTTTTACCCTAATATCTAACGTTTTACCGGTTTGGCCTATATATACTGAGTTACATTGTGTACATCCGATCAAATACACACAACCAACAACATTATCAGGGCTATTCTTTATTAGGCGTGATTTAACAGTATTATTATACTTAAAGATTACATTAATGCCAATTGCTTTAAGTACAGTTGGAAGGTATTGAAAATTAACATGGTAAGGTAGGCTAAGGATATTTTTACGCTGAAATTCCTTTACAATTACATTATTATAATACCTATTCTTGGCTTTCTTAAGACAGTTATCTAAAAATGAAATAGGATAACATAATTTAGTACCAATATTCATGATATTGCATAACTCGGAATCTAAAAATTCAGGACTGACAACTCTCAATGCTCGAAGAAACATATGAAGTCTACCGTAAGCCTACTAATAATAACTCTTAGGTGCATTTTTATTCTGACCATCATCCTTCGATTAAATCCTCTATTTTCTCTGCTATGTTTCTTCGAGCATTGAGAGTTGTCAGTCCTGAATTTTTAGATTCCGAGTTATGCAATATCATGAATATTGGTACTAAATTATGTTATCCTATTTCATTTTTAGATAACTGTCTTAAGAAAGCCAAGAATAGGTATTATAATAATGTAATTGTAAAGGAATTTCAGCGTAAAAATATCCTTAGCCTACCTTACCATGTTAATTTTCAATACCTTCCAACTGTACTTAAAGCAATTGGCATTAATGTAATCTTTAAGTATAATAATACTGTTAAATCACGCCTAATAAAGAATAGCCCTGATAATGTTGTTGGTTGTGTGTATTCGATCGGATGTACACAATGTAACTCAGTATATATAGGCCAAACCGGTAAAACGTTAGATATTAGGGTAAAACAGCATAAATATGCTTGTAGAACAGCTAGTACTTCCAATGCTTTATTTAACCATATGTATAGATGTAACCATAGCATCAAGTGGGATAGTTCTAAAGCGCTTGTTAAAAACAGAGATATAATAGAACGAAATATTCTAGAATGTGCATTTATTCATTTTAAAAACAATTTCAATAACAGCTCGGGGACTTAGAAAATTGACGATATCATGTTAAAATTTCTTTTGCCTCTCATTAACCCTTGTTAAGTATGTGCTAATTGTTTTGTTTTTCCTGTACGTTGTATATATATATGGGCTTCTCGCCTTTTAACTTCATTCCCTGACGAGGTGTAGCTTTGAATACACGAAAGGCCTTGGAATCGTTTTTCTTTTTCCTTGTGGGTTTGCAGCATTCATTCATTTCACGTGGGTTTTCGGAGTAGCAGGTTCTCGATATTTGGTTTAACGCAATTCAGGAGCTCAATCTATGCATCGAAGAACTCTGGCACCCAATCTAAATGAAATCGAAGTGCCTGCGCTGTGATTAGCCGAAATGGAGGTCACATCTGATACCTTTTTCGTTAAGATGTAAATAAATTCGATATTATTACAGTCATTACAGTGTAGACCTAAACCTAATGCTCATACGCATCGAATTTCCAAATTCCTTTATCAGAGGACAGACAGCACTTGCTCATATCTTACTTTTTATTCCTGAAAAGCATTTTAAACGTTAATTTGGGACGTTTATAACTTGACAGCTACTTTTGGAATCTTAATAAAATTTTTATGGTTAAACTTCGTATATTTATTACTACTTTTATAAATTTCAGTGCCATGATGCAAATGCAAACAGAATCAAAACGCCCTAAAGAGAGGACGTTTATTTTGCCACCCTGCGTTACACACACACACACACACACACACACACACACACATATATATATATATATATATATATATAGATATATTATATATCACCTCGACCATCGATCTATAAGTCAATATCAATCACGTCGTATGAGCTGTCACGGTTTACTTTCGCGTCTATGTATGAGAAATTTACGAGATCTCAGTCAGTGTTCACTGTTCACCATATAGTGTTCATTTTAATCATAAAAAACTCATCGATTCATCATCATCATCATCATCACTATCATTATTCTAGAGGAAGTTCGACTGTCTTCAAGAAAACTTATTCAAGATCTGCGCATGCGTCGTTCATAATTTTTTTTTGTATATAAATAGGTTTTCAACCTCATTTATGAAATGTATTCTAAGTAAATGTCTTTGCAAATGTCTTAACATTTACAATTTTACTGACTTTTGCGAAACAGGGGCCATAAACCCTGTTATGGGGGGGACGAACGAATAGCGCATCGAGCTGTAGGTGTATTTTCAGTACAATAGTTTAAGGTTGACTATAAAAGCTTGTAAGATGTGGGATATATCTTATAAAATGACCTTGAATTTTGTATTGTTAAGAACAGTATATATATATATATATATATATATATACAGGGTGTCCCGTAAGTCTGGACCCATAGGGAAAAATAATAAAATTACAAAATAGTCCAAAAATTTATTACATAATCTGTTCAAAGTGTCCGCCGTTGTGTCGCACACATAGTTGAAGACGCAATCTCAACTGCGACAGAACTTTCTGAATCACAGTCGCAGAAATTTCTTGACACGCCTCCACAATGCGTGCTTTAAGGTGGAAAATGTTCTGAAGTTTGACCTCGTACACTTTGGCTTTCAAGTGGCCCCACAAATAAAACTCCAGCGGAGTAAGATCATAATAAAAAAATAAAAAATAATAATAAATAATAAAAAAATATATTATAAATAAATTTTTGGACTATTTTGTAATTTTATTATTTTTCCCTATGGGTCCAGACTTACGGGACACCCTGTATATATATATATATATATATATATATGTATATACACACACGAGGGCCACTCAGTATATTTTGCCCCATCTTTTTTTTCTCTTTCCAAGTTTCCTTGTAAGTTCCAAAAATTTTGTACACAAGTAGTTATATACCTTTTTTACACGTTCTTATTTTTCCACATAGTCTCCATCCTTTTCTACGGCTTTCCTCCACCTCGAAACAAGGGCCTTTATTCCTTGCTGGTAAAAGTCCGCTGGGTTCAGCTGGAGCAATCTCTTAACCTCCTCAACAACCTCATCGTCACTCTGAAACTTTCTTCCACGAATAGCATCCTTCAATGACCCAAACAAATGGAAGTCTGAAGGTGCCAGATCCGGGCTGTATGGAGGGTGGGGTAACACAGTCAAGCGCATTTTTGTGATGGCCTCTCTTGTTTGCAAACTGTTGTGTAGTCTTGCGTTATCGTGCAAAAGAAGGACGTCTCCCAGTCTTCTCTCCGGTCCAACTCGCTTCATACGTCTCTGGAGTCTCTGTAGGGTAGCAATATATACCTCTGAGTTGATTGTTTGTCTTTTCTTCATAATGTCTACCA
>JAJOZX010001370.1:787500-810000 GCA_023014485.1 Bathynomus jamesi | reverse complement strand
CACCACGTAGGTCAAGCTGGTGGCCCCGCCTCTAGGCCTGGCTTGGGGAGGAGTGAGTTGCTCTCTTGCGCTCTCCACCGCACATAGCCAGGTACACCCCGGCTCATCTGGTACCGCCCTGAACCAGGTATCTAGTCTTCTTCTGAAGACTTCGACTTTGATCTCTGTAACGTTCGAGGTCCTTTGGAAGCTCAGGCATGTACGTACAGGTGTAAGTTCTTTCCATTACATGATGACCTTTGACGTAACGAGGAGAGAGAGGGAGAGAGAGAGAGAGAGAGAGGACAAATTTTCAGTAATACAGTAGCTTACTCCGCGTAGGCGTTCAAATTAACCTCTGACGTAGAAGTATAATTGTCAGTGGGCGTTTCCATGAACCTCATTCAGAGCAACTGAAACCTTCATAATAATTACCTGTCTTTCTCTCTCTCTCTCTCTTAATTAAAAGTGAAACTGAATGGATTTTCCTCAAGCCTAAAGCTCTTTAATCAATTTTATATCCGCCAACTCATTCACTCATTTTCTCAGACACTCCCACATGTCTTTCTCAATAAACCTCTCTTTAAGAACATGAAAAAAAACAGCTACAAAGTGCAGTGGTCATATCTCTTTTTTTTAAATATAATTCTATGCGTCTAAAAAACGCTCAAAACTTGACAAAGAATGATTAAAATGTAGCTGATGGCGAGTTTTGAATGTCAGTTCGTATTGTTGTCTGTCCCATGTAACCCTATTCCCGAAACACTTTGTAAATAAAATAAGTGTAACTATGCCAAGAAAGTCATCAACACACACACACACACACACACACACTATAGATGAATAGATCGATAGATTTGTCTTTAAAATGAATGTGGTATTATACATCGTATCCTCGCAGCAGTTCCGCGCGTTGGTCTCTCTTCACACCACGTAGGTCAAGCTGGTGGCCCCGCCTCTAGGCCTGGCTTGGGGGAGGAGTGAGTTGCTCTCTTGCGCTCTCCACCGCACATAGCCAGGTACACCCGGCTCATCTGGTACCGCCCTGAACCAGGTATCTAGTCTTCTTCTGAAGACTTCGACTTTGATCTCTGTAACGTTCCTGAGGTCCTTTGGAAGCTGGTTAAAAAGTCTTGGCCCCCTGACAACCAAACTATTTTCCTTCAATGTTGAAGAGGTCCCTTGTCGGGCCTTTAATTTGGGAACACTACACATTCTGCTTTTCCTACTTTCCACTACAACATATTTACAAATTCAATTACATTAAAACAAAAAAATTAAAAGACAAATAAAACATACAATTCATTCTATGGGGTATAATGCCCGGTTAGGTTAATTGAATGCCCGGTTAGGTCAACTGTATGCCCTTGACAATTGGTTAGGTCAAGTTGTGATATTTTTGTTAGTTTAAACGAAAATATCACAACTTAACCTAACCAATCGTCAAAGGCATACAGTAATACAGTTGACCTAACCGGGCATTCAATTAACCTAACCGGGCATTATATCCCATATAATTAATTGTTTGTTTTATTTCTCCTTTAAATTTTTTGTTTTAATGTAATTGAATTTGTAAATATGTTGTAGACCGCACGCTATAGTGTACCGTAAATATCTTTGTAGACCGCACGATATAGTAGCACCCAAGTTTAGATATGATCAATGTTTTCAGTAGGGGAATCATTACTGTCTTGTCCCTTCTTTTGAACGCTCTTAGTACCTGTCCCGCGAGTCCTTTTGTTTTGTTTATCGCTATCTAGTTTTATGGCTCGAATTTCGCATCGTCGGTCATTATAACCCCCAAATCTATCGCTTTCGTGCTTCTCTGAATTTCCTGTCTATCTGGGGCATAATATGCTGTCTGTTTGTTTAAGTTCCTCATTTCTACCATATCTCAAGAGCTGAAATTTCTCGGTGTTAAGTGTTATGTTGTTGTCTTCTGACTATTTGTTTATTCTGTTCGTGTCCCTCTGCAAGGCCTCCACCTCTTTTGCATTGCTAATTTTTCTGCTGAGCTTTGTGTGTATACATATATATATGTATATTAGGGTGGAGCGAAAAATACTTTTTTTCTAGTATGAAGTTCTAATAGTGATTAAAAGTTGCATTTAGTGGACGATATATACCTGCCAAAATATGAGTTCATTTGTTTAATATTTTCAGCTGCCACCAGGGGGCTAAAGTTAACACAATTTTGGGTAAAAGGAAAAAAATGCTTCTATTTTAGGTTTATCAAACTATTATAAAATTTTATCTTAGAATTATCTAATAGTTTGATTAAGATTCTTAAATGATAAGAATTCGTTTTGTAAAAATGCCTTTTCATATGCTTAATATCTTCAGCTGCCACAAGAGGGCTGAATTTAACTTAAAAATGACAATTAAGTATGATTCTGTATTTACTTGAAAAAGGGAACAGGAATAAATTAGGATGTCTCTCCTCCTTTATACTGGCTTGAGACAGTTAAGAAACGTTATTTCGTGCCTTAGCGGAGTTACCACCCTTTCCCCAACCAACCTCCCTGTAGAAAGGGTTCTTGCTGAAGACTATTTAGTAATTTGCTTTTGTGTCAAATTTTGGCTGTTTTTTCCTTGATTCAAATGTAGCACGAATCCAACCGTCTCTGTTTGTAGGTCCGCAGACTGATCCAGCAGCGTCTGTAACGAGCTTGACGCATCTCTCTATGGCTTGTGTATGACATGGAAACTGAAATAATTCTGAATGAAGAGTAGTACCATGTTTGATGCATGATTCAATATCATCAAGAGAAACTCCTTTGGTTATCGGTGGTTCTGCTATCTGAAAATCTTGCCACATAATGAGATCTGTATAGTCTTTGGCATAAAAATTTATTTCTGGCACCTTAAAATACCTGATAACATCCGTTTCTTGAATGCATGCCCTTGCTTTTATGATACGCCTAAATCCCAACTGACGCACATGCTCCCTTTCATCAGCTATCATTGCAATGAGAATGTTTTCTTGATTGTGTAATATGCATTTCGCTGAATGACTGAGTCATGTACTCTCCTAAGCTCTTCACGGAGATACCGGCTTCTTGCAATCATATGCCACATATGTTTAGCACCATATTGGCATAATGGTTTACGCTTTATCTGAAACCACATTGGTGCGTATACCCTAACAATGAAAGTAGCTAATTCTTGTAAATTGCCTGAAGCATTCTCTGTGCTTGCATATAACCGCAGAGTCCTGTTTGCTGTGGTGAGCCACCTTGAATGTGATATATTGCCTGGACTCTTATGACTAAGACTCTTTGAGAATGTTCCACTTGATATAGCCTTGTGAATTTCAAGAAGGTATTTCTGGTCAGTACTTATGTCATCTACATCAACTTCACACATGTCCTCTTGAATTTCAATGGGTTTGAAGTTAACTATGGGAAGCTTTTCACAGTCTGAAAGTGCTCGGCCAATTTCTCCTGAAAATGCTCTTGGTCCAGTAGTGGTACCATCCAAGTGATGAAACAGATGGCGCAATGGAAGTTCATTAAGGTGTAAAAGGCATATCAGCCACTGCAATGGCTTATTAAAGGCTTCTTCCAGTAATCTTATTGTGCCTCCAATACTACCAGTGTTAACCACTGTCGAATCACAGCCAACTGCAACGATGTTCCCTATATCAACATTCCTTTCTTTCAAGCAATTCACTAGCGCTGTGCAAATGTATTTAGCTTTGCCACTGGAAGGTGTCACATGTGCAAAGTACACAGAGTGTGGTTCAGATATTATGCTGATATGCTCTTCGCGTTTGGTTCTTTGGTGGTTAGAGCCATCACTCTCCTGGACTTGAATCATTGTTTTATCCTTTCTGCCATCAAAGTATAATCCCCGCATGGTTTTTGGCTCTCCTATCTGTTGTAGTTCCTTTCTCTGTTTTTGTCTTTCACGTCTTAGCTTACTTCTGTCTATAATATTCCCTTTGTCTTCGGGAGTAACAATTTTAAGATCTGCCAATACTGCAGAAGCAATAGCAGCTCCAGCTCTGTCCGACATTTTAAATCTATCACAAGTAATTGCTAATGAAGGCAGTGGCTCACGCATCTGTTGTTCTGATATTACATACTGAGTCGAGGTTGTATCTTCCTCATTATCTTCAGATATCTCTTCTAGTTGTTGAAGTTCACTTGTCTCTGTTTCGATTTGTAAGTTGGACGTATTGGTTATAGCAGCACTAGTTGTTTGTGAGGATTCCAGACGTGCTTTTTCCATTTCCTTTCGATGTTCTCTTGCTTGTAATCGTCTTGTGTGTGCTATGTCAATGCTTCCTATCACCATTATTCTGCGTGTTCGTTGGTCATTTAAAAAATCCTGCTCTTTTGGAGGGACTTTCTTACTCTTTTCACATGAGCATCTCCTAAACTCCTTACATTTGCAGGTGCAGATGTCAAACAAAGTGCATTTTGAAGAGTTTTCAAATTCTTCAAGCTGATTTTTGTACTTAGGCTGATCCTTGCGTGACTTGTATGGCTTTAATAAGGACCTGTATTTATCATGGTACACTCGCATCATCTGTAGGCAAAGAGGCCTTCTTCCAAATATTTTCTACCTTTTTGGAAACTGCCTCTGCTATTTCAGTAAATGAAGGCTCCTTGTTATTCATCTGCTCCTTCACTAAATGTTTTGTGAACAGGTAATCTTTCATAATGCAGTTATAAGTTGGTAGTTGCATATCACTCATCTCACAAGGTACTTCAAATATGGCACACTTCATATGTTCTCTAGTGAAATGTTTATATTTAGTATTTGATGCCATAATATTTTTAAGAAAAATTCACAATCACAAAATATCCTGTAACATCAAAACATTATATAATTAATATATATAATATATTTTATAAGTATATATAATATATTATATAAATATATAATATATTATATAAATAAACTAAAATTTATTATACATTATAACAAGCATTTTATAATAAAATCAATATTATCTCTATATAAATCACTTTAAAATAAAGTTTTATAATATTCCGATCATATTAAAAAATCTCCGATCAACTGAGCGACTAGGCCTACTACCTAAGAAGACAAGTGTTAACACACTGTTCTAATGACTCACAGAAAGAAATTCCTTCACCCCCCCGCCCACAACCCTCCCCAAACCCTCCCCCACAACATTCAGTGTAGTCTCAACATGACTCAGTTACTCTAAATTGTGTTAACTTCAGCTCTCTTGTGGCAGCTGAAGATATTAAGCATATGAAAAGGCATTTTTACAAAACGGATTCCTATCATGTAAGAATCTTAATCAAACTATTAGATAATTCTAAGATAAGATTTTATAATAGTTTGACAAACCTAAAATAGAAGCATTTTTTCCTTTTTACACAAAATTGTGTTAAATTTAGCCCCCTGGTGGCAGCTGAAGATTTTAAATAAATGAACTTATAGTTTGGCAGGCATATTTCGTCCACTAACTGCAACTTTTAATCACTATTAGAACTTCACACTAGAAAAAAAGTATTTTTCGCTCCACCCTAATGTATATAGTCTCTCTCTCTCTCTCTCTCTCTCTCTCTCTCTCTCTCTCTCTCTCTCTCTCTCTCTCTCTATAAATATATATATATATATATATATATATATATACAGTATATATATGGGATGAATTTCATACTTAAACACGTGAAATGAATGAATGATGCAAACCCACAAGGAAAGAGGAAAAGTTATTTCAAGGCCTTTCGTGTATTCAGCAATACACCGCGTCAGATCATTCCCTGACGAGGCGTATTGCTGAATACACAAAAGACCTTGGAATAATTTTTCTTTTCTCCTTGTGCATTTGCATTATACTATATACTGTATATATATATATGTATATATATATATATATATATATATATATATTATATATATATGTATGCATATAACTGCAATGACCACGCAGTATATAAATGAATAGAAACGACATAAGTATTAAGGAACGTTTCTGCACACGAGGAGGAGAGATAACGAATAAATGAAAAATGAGGCGAACCGCCCGGGAATCGAACCCAGGGCCTTCCAATTGCCGGTTGGACGCGCTACCATTATGTTACGAACCTCGATTAATCACAAATCGAAATTCTCCCACATAGGGCAGAAACCAATGCCCTGAGAGGGCACCCTCGCAAATCGTGAATATGCGCATATAACTGCAATGACCACGCAGTATATAAATGAATAGAAACGACATAAGTATTAAGGAACGTTTCTGCACACGAGGAGGAGAGATAACGAATAAATGAAAAATGAGGCGAACCGCCCGGGAATCGAACCCAGGGCCTTCCAATTGCCGGTTGGACGCGCTACCATTATGCTACGGACCTCGATTAATCACAAATCGAATTCTCCCACATAGGCCCGTAGCATAATGGTAGCGCGTCCAACCGGCAATTGGAAGGCCCTGGGTTCGATTCCCTGGCGGTTCGCCTCATTTTTCATTTATTCGTTATCTCTCTTCCTCGTGTGCAGAAACGTTCCTTAATACTTATGTCGTTCCTATTCATATATATATATATATATATATGAAAATTATTTCACGAAAGTAACACGTGAAAAATATTATGATGAATAAAACCACGAAGGAAAGGAAACAAAAAGGACATCCTCAGGACACTGAAGTACATAAAAGGTTACGGCCTATATATAGGTTAAAAAAAAATAAAAATAAATAGCATACATACACACAAACATATATATATATATATATATATATATATATATATATATACACATACATATATATATATATATATTATATATATATATATATGCAATAAACGGAAAAGTAAAAATAAAAATTAAAAATTAAAAATTAGAGGATTAACAAAGAGGCATACAGATTTGTAAGGAAAAATATCGATTTTTAGCACAAGATCAAATGAATTATAAAAATACAAATTTATACTGGAAATCTGCCCGGGTTTTAACACTTTGCCTTTTTAGTCAAGTTTCGATATATATAAAAATAAATTGAAGATTAAAAGTTAATAAAGTAGCATACAAGTTTACCAAAGATTTAGCGTCCTACCCTTTTTATCTAAATTTGTTTTGAAGGAATTCAAAACAACAGGATCGAGTTGAAAAAGACCTTTGCTTATGTTGAAGTTATTTGAAAGTTGGATAATGGCAGACTCAAGAATATTTCTATTGACAATGTTGCTAGAATGAAATAAAACTGAAGCATTATTCCAATCAATACAGTGGGATAACTCTGACAAATGGACAAAAAGAGCACTGGACAACTGTCCTGTTCTAACGGAATATTGGTGCTGTTTTATACGTGTGTGCAAATCCTTTCCCGTCTGACCTATGTAAAAGGAATCACATTGTTTACACCCAATTTTATAGATAATGCCTGAATTATTGGTAGGGCTATTTTTTACTCTGATATTTTTCACAATATTGTTATATGAAAATACTACATTAATATCCAAAAGTTTAAGTACATTAGCAATGCCTAAAAAGCCCGGGAAAAATGGAAGTACTAAAATATTTTTTGACAAAGTACGAGTGTTATTATTGACACGATAGAAAGTTCGTTTTGCCTTGTTGAGACAAGATTCCATAAACGCAGATGGGTAACACAGATCACTTCCAATACCGTTGATTTTTTCCAATTCGGCATCGATGTATTCCGGACTGGCGATCCTAAGGGCGCGGAGAAACATTGATGAAAAAATGGCCTTCTTAGTGGGGGTGTCATGTCCCGAGTAAAAGTGTACGTAGGACAAATTGTTTGTTGTTTTCCGATAGATACTAAACTTAAAACCTGGGCTTTCCCTATGTACACGCACATCCAAAAATGGGATTGAATTGTCTTGTTCCACTTCTAAAGTAAACTTAATGGAGGGACTTGATCATTTAACTGGAGGAGGAAGTTATCCAGGTCACGATTCATGGGCCAGATACACAAAATATCGTCGACGTACCGCAACCAAGGGATGCCAACCCCCAGGATTCTCGGAATGTAAGTAATTTCGAAAAACTCCATATAAATATTGGAGAGGAGGGGCGATAAGGGGTTGCCCATGGCCATCCCAAACACTTGTTGATAATACTCGTTATTGAAAGTGAATTTACAGTCTTTGATGCAAAGCTTAATAAGTTCCAAAACAATGTGTGAAGGTAGTGGCAGGTCATACTTATGTAATTCTTGGGAGAGAAAGTCAAGCATATCATCAATCGGCACTTTTGTAAACAATGAACAAACGTCAAAACTGATCAATCTATCGTTAGTTTAGTACGTGCATTATTCAATTTTTCTGTAAGATCCATGGAATTTTTTACATGTGAATCAGAGATAGTTCTGAGAATGGGGGACAAGACTTTGACAAGCCATTTGGAGAGTTTATAAGTAATAGAGCCCACCGAGCTAATAATAGGGCGCATAGGGTTGCCAGGTTTGTGGGTTTTAATAAGACCGTAAAGGTAGGGCAGAGAAGGTGAAGTGGACATGAAAAGCGGAATTAAGTCCTTATGATCTTTGAGAATGCGTTTCAAGCCACTATTAAATGATTTGATGACGTCATCCTGCGGGTTCTTCCTAATTTTGCTGTATGTGGCGGGGTCCTGGAGAAGCTCGTTCATCTTTCCGATGTAGTCCACTTTGTTCATAATAACTATGGTGTTAGCCTTGTCTGCTTTAGTAATATGGAGCTCCCAATCTTTTTTTAATTGTGAGAGGCCATCGCGAAAACGTTTAGGAAAGTTATCTTCGTAATTACCATTCGCCGCACTATAAACGAGGCCTTTAACTATGTTAAACGCATTCTCAAAGATCATAAGGACTTAATTCCGCTTTTCATGTCCACTTCACCTTCTCTGCCCTACCTTTACGGTCTTATTAAAACCCACAAACCTGGCAACCCTATGCGCCCTATTATTAGCTCGGTGGGCTCTATTACTTATAAACTCTCCAAATGGCTTGTCAAAGTCTTGTCCCCCATTCTCGGAACTATCTCTGATTCACATGTAAAAAATTCCATGGATCTTACTGAAAAATTGAATAATGCACGTACTGAAACTAACGATAGATTGATCAGTTTTGACGTTTGTTCATTGTTTACAAAAGTGCCGATTGATGATATGCTTGACTTTCTTCCCAAGAATTATATAAGTATGACCTGCCACTACCTTCACACATTGTTTTGGAACTTATTAAGCTTTGCATCAAAGACTGTAAATTCACTTTCAATAACGAGTATTATCAACAAGTGTTTGGGATGGCCATGGGCAACCCCTTATCGCCCCTCCTCTCCAATATTTATATGGAGTTTTTCGAAATTACTTACATTCCGAGAATCCTGGGGGTTGGCATCCCTTGGTTGCGGTACGTCGACGATATTTTGTGTATCTGGCCCATGAATCGTGACCTGGATAACTTCCTCCTCCAGTTAAATGATCAAGTCCCCTCCATTAAGTTTACTTTAGAAGTGGAACAAGACAATTCAATCCCATTTTTGGATGTGCGTGTACATAGGGAAAGCCCAGGTTTTAAGTTTAGTATCTATCGGAAAACAACAAACAATTTGTCCTACGTACACTTTTACTCGGGACATGACACCCCTACTAAGAAGGCCATTTTTTCATCAATGTTTCTCCGCGCCCTTAGGATCGCCAGTCCGGAATACATCGATGCCGAATTGGAAAAAATCGACGGTATTGGAAGTGATCTGTGTTACCCATCTGCGTTTATGGAATCTTGTCTCAACAAGGCAAAACGAACTTTCTATCGTGTCAATAATAATACTCGTACTTTGTCAAAAAATATTTTAGTACTTCCATTTTTCCCGGGCTTTTTAGGCATTGCTAATGTACTTAAACTTTTGGATATTAATGTAGTATTTTCATATAACAATATTGTGAAAAATATCAGAGTAAAAAATAGCCCTACCAATAATTCAGGCATTATCTATAAAATTGGGTGTAAACAATGTGATTCCTTTTACATAGGTCAGACGGGAAAGGATTTGCACACGCGTATAAAACAGCATCAATATTCCGTTAGAAGAGGACAGTTGTCCAGTGCTCTTTTTGTCCATTTGTCAGAGTTATCCCACTGTATTGATTGGAATAATGCTTCAGTTTTATTTCATTCTAGCAACATTGTCAATAGAAATATTCTTGAGTCTGCCATTATCCAACTTTCAAATAACTTCAACATAAGCAAAGGTCTTTTTCAACTCGATCCTGTTGTTTTGAATTCCTTCAAAACAAATTTAGATAAAAAGGGTAGGACGCTAAATCTTTGGTAAACTTGTATGCTACTTTATTAACTTTTAATCTTCAATTTATTTTTATATATATCGAAACTTGACTCTAAAAAGGCAAAGTGTTAAAACCCGGGCAGATTTCCAGTATAAATTTGTATTTTTATAATTCATTTGATCTTGTGCTAAAAATCGATATTTTTCCTTACAAATCTGTATGCCTCTTTGTTAATCCTCTAATTTTTAATTTTTAATTTTTATTTTACTTCTCCGTTTATTGCATATATATATATATATATATATATATATATATGTTGTGTGTAGATATATATATATATATATATATATATATATATATATATATTAATATATATATATATATATATATATATATATGTTTGTGTGTATGTATGTTATTTATTTATTTTTTTTTCTTTCTGTAACCTATATATAGGCCGTAACCTTTTATGTACTTCAGTGTTCCTGAGGATGTCATTAGAAAGCGCTTGAGCACCTTTTTGTGTTTCCTTTCCTTCGTGGTTTTATTCATCATATATATATATATAAATTTTTTGTACCTCGTTGGGAATGGACGCTTTGTTTCTCTCTCTGTATTAATATCAAAATACGAAGGGAATAGCTTCTCGATGGTTTATTCTATTTACACCCGAAAGTGTATAAAGTATCAATGAATCCATGTATATAACTTATACAGTGAAATTCAGCGAATGTAAGAAAGTGCAATATAGTTTACGGAAATTATCACAAGCTTAAAGTATACATTTAATCGAAGCACAGTAGGCATTTGAGAAAAGTTTGGAACAAGGCAGGAAAAAGGTCATAAAACCCAAACCCTCGGGGCCGACACCCAGCGAAAGAAAGAAAAAATAATTGGAGGTGTTTTGAGCGACGGCGGTAATAAATAACGCGACCATGGATTCAATTTCTCAACTAATTTGCAACTTGTGTAATTTAGAAACAAATGAAAATGCGGCAATCAGATGTGATTTCTGCCAAAAACCGCACGACTTTATCTGTATGAATTGGGATGATAGGAAAATATTCCTTGTGTCGAACGCCAAACAAATCACGGGGATCAAATTTCTGTGGCGTATGTACCGAGACTGTAAACTCATTTGCGTTATTTAAAAACATGGAAAATACGAATGCTATAGAAAAGGCGAGAATAATGGGGAAAAAATGAGTACCGAAATGTCTCACAGCAAAACGGTGTGGATGAGAGAGGAACAAATGAAAATCTAACACGGAAAGAAGATATTACTGTAAAAGAAAGAAAATAGACAAGTAAAATCTGCGATATAATAAAACTGCCTAACTAGGATAATGAGAAAAAGACGACAAAACTAAAAACATAGAAAATAAACAGTCGTCAAGAACTAGAAACGTAGAAAATATCGTGTGTAAGTATTATGCAAAAGGGCACTGAAGATACCAGGATGGACAATGCATCTATGTACATCCCACTTTATGTAACTTCCATTACACAAATGGATATTGCAAATTTGAAAACGAATGCAATTCCATCATCTTATTATTTGCAAAACCTACGCAAGATATGGGAGGTACAAATACCGACAAAAATGCCTTTATCACCACCCTCAAAGGAACGCGACAGGTGAGCAGGCAAAACCAGCATCAAAGAGGGCTACCAATTTTTTAGATGTAGTCAGAGGCGTACACAGCATTTCTTAAAGGGGGGGCAACACACACACACACACACACACAATATATATATATTGTGTGTGTGTGTGTGTGTGTGTGTGTGTGTGTGAGCTTAAAATTGATGATGATTAATTTGGAATCAAAATGAATTGCATCTTGGAAGGCTTCAGTTGTATTTTATTTCCAATTTATGGGCAAATAATTAAATTTACACAAATTAAACGTACGTATAAAGGCATATATATAAACGTTCCTAAGCCAGCCATAATAGTAGAATCATAATTATTATGGGCTACATTTATATACGTACAATACACCAACACCTTGGAATATATTTCCTGTATTGCTGCACATATTTCAATCAATATACTTGGATCATATACATGATGATGATATGTATCAATAACATTTATGACATTTGATTGTAGAATTATAAAAATAAAAGCCATTCGGATACAGGAAAGTTTTAAGGAGACAAACAAAACAAAAAATTATCGATTTTTGAAACTTTCTTTTTCAAATAGCTTTAATGAGAGTATAATAATTTTTAAAAGGGGGGCTGCGCCCCCTGTGCCCCCCCCTTATGTACGCCACTGGCTGTAGTCAACACAATTTAACTGTTAAATACCATCCAGCAAATACAAAGCCAACTGATAAATACAGGGATCCGAGAGCCGTACAGAAGGCATACAGAAAGACATTATACGCGATATCGGGACAACAGGTATCGAAAAAGATAAAGAGAGGAAAATTCTCGGAGGATCACAAGGCAATGAAACATGCACCACCATTGGAAAACGAATCGGAACTACATGCATGGAAAAACGAAAGCGAAAATATAAAAATAATCCTAGCCAACATTCAGGGCCTTAAACCAAACCATTCCCTGGACAAAGTCACATACCTGAAAGGATTCATACAAGAAACCAGAGCAGACTTTGCATGCCTCACGGAAACCCATCTAAAGAATTGCCATGCGAACTGGAAAAACTGTGAGTTTTGTGTTGACAAAAAAGAAATACATATTGACAACTATAACATACCCCAAACCGACAGAACAGTAAGGCGTAAAGGAGACTGTGCTATTTATACACGCGATAAACATATGGCAGAAATGACTGTAAGTACTTCAAACAACTACGGAGAATGTGTATCAGCAAAAATCGAAAAATTAGATATGGTACTAATTGTAATATATAGACCCCAGAACACGCCAACTTCAAAATTCTCAGATTCCATTACAGAGGTCAGAAACTGAGTAAAAGATCTACACTCTCCAACACAAAATATTTTTCTCTGTGGTGATTTTAATTTTCCATTTGTGAAATATAAAAGGATAGGAAAAATACATGTATACACCAAGACAAGGGGGGCATACGGGAAAACCAGGAGCAGGCAAAAATGCTACTAGCTCTAGCCGATGAATTTATGTTAACACAAGAAATAACAGAAAATACAAGAAAAAACAACTGCCTAGATTTGGTATTCAAAAACAGCAACAACCTAATTGATAACATAGAAATATTCGCAACTATAATATCTAATCACAACATTATTCAAATAACAACCAATATAAAAGCTACAGGAAAGAAAAAGACAGGCACAAGAGAAAGAAGCAAATTCGAAATTTTTAATTTTAACTCCAAAGCTATAAACTGGAAAGGTGTTGCATCAAGCATGGAAGCCATAGACTGGAAAACCATCTTTAAGGTCAAGACAACGGAAGAGATGCTAATTACCTTAGCGGAGAAGACGCTGGAAAATGTGGAAAGACATGTCCCAAAAATGCAACAGAGGAAAGACAAGCAGGTTCGAAAGACAAAAAGGTCAATGTTCCGCAAGAGAAAAAGAGTGACTGTAAAATTAAGGAACTGTAAAGACAACATCAGAAAAATATTAAATGATAAACTGCAGAGTATAGATTGCGACATACAGGACCTATTTGAGAAGCATTCAGAAAAAGAAGACGACGACGCTATAGAAACTATAAAGGTTAACTCAAAGTACTTCTATAATTTTGCGAAAAGGAAGTCGAAAAATCACGCGACTATCGGACCTTTGAAAAATGAAAACAATGCTTTATCAGATCATCTAACAGAGATATCTGAAAAATTAAGAGCTCAGTATGAACCATCTTTCAGTATCCCAAAACTGATAAACTGATACGCATAGAAACGCGTTCTTTGAAGAACTAGTATAAGGGGAAAGTATAACGGACTTCGACTTTACAACAGATGATATTACACAAGCTATAGGGAAACTAAAAGCACACTCGGCTGCAGGACCGGACAAATGGAATGCCACACTGATCAAAAACTGCAAGAATGCAATCGCTGAGCCCCTATATTGGATATGGAGACGATCACTCGACACGGGAGAAATACCGAGCATCCTAATGAGAGCGAACATAGTTCCAATATATAAAGGAGGAGATCGATCCAAGGCCAAAAACTATAGGCCAGTGTCGCTTACATCCCATCTCACTAAAATATTTGATAAAATATTTTAGTAAAATATCTCACTAAAATATTTGATAAAATATTTAGTAAAATATCTCACTAAAATATTTGATAAAATATCTTAGTAAAATATCTCACTAAAATATTTGATAATTTGAGAAAAAATCTATAACCTTTTGGAAACTCGGAAAAAATTAAATGATAACCAACATGAATTCCGATCAGGCAGCTCATGCCTATTACAACTAATGGGACATTATAACAACAGTATTGATGCATTTGAAAGTAAGGCGTTCGACAAGTGTGACCATGGAATCATAGCACATAAACTGAAATAAATGGGAAGAACAAGAAATGTAGGAAAATGTACATATAATTTCTTTAGTGCGCGGCAGCAAGTCGTTACAGTTCAAGGAGTATCTTCATTAGAATCAGAAGTCCTTAGTTCAGTACCACAAGGAACAGTATTAGCTCCATTACTCTTCATGCTAACTGACATAGATGAGGACGTTACCAGTGACAGCACAGTAACATCTTTTGCCGATGACACAAAGATTAGTAGAAAAATAAGAAACCCAGAGGATATAGGATCCCTATAAACAGGCATGAACAGAATCTACAGTTGGTCGGAAGGCAATATGAGATTTAACACTGAGAAATGTCACCTATTAAGGAACGGAAGAAGGGAGGACGAATACCAGAAATGGAGAGGAAATTCAGAAAAATTCTAAAGCAAAAGATTTAGATGTTGTAATGACTGCTGACGCGAAATTTGAAACACCAAATAAGATAGCAGTAAACAGAGCAAAACGAATAACTGGACAGATACTGAGAACCCTTAAACGAAGGGATAGGAATATAATGATTCCTCTATTGAAAACACTGATCATACCCAAGCTGGAATACTGCTAGGTCCTAACATGCCCATATAAAAAAGAAGACATTAATCAGCTAGAAGGGATTCAGAGAAGCTTCACAGCCAAGCTCAATGGGTGCAAAGAACTAAATTACTGGGGAAGGTTACGTGAATTAAACTTATATTCACTGGAAAGAAGAAGAGAGAGAGGTACACCATTATTTACATTTGGAAAATAATGGAGGAACTAGCCCCAAATCTTACTCTGAACCTTATAACCCTCCAAACATCAGTAGAAAGTAGAAAGGGAAGAATGTGTCGTGTTCCCAAATTAAAGGCTAGACAGGGAACATCCTTAACCCTGAAGGAAAATAGTTTTGTTGCGAGAGGACCAAGACTGTTTGACCAGCTCCCCAAGGACCTAAGGCCAACTCCAGAGGAGGGGAAATAAGCTTGACCTTTGTGAAATGAGGAATCATCGCACGGAACATTTGAAAGGTTGAAAGGAAAGGTATATATGTCTATGTTACAACTCAGAATGGTACTCTGAGGTACTTTTATTACACACAGACCGTGCATGGAACAAGGAACTCGTCTAGGATATTAAACCCACTATAGTTCAAATAAGTAATGGTCAATAGCAAATATTGAAGTTTTTCCTTTCTATGATGGAAGCCCAACGTGGGCAACGGGTCACTAACCCACGTTAGCCCACACGGTCTATGTGTAACATAACATATATATATATATATATATATATTGAATCCGGCTTTCTCTCGGAGGATGAGGTCCCCTTCCCGGTTACCCCCATGAATGAAAATGATTCACTCGTCCCTTGCTCCGCTGGTGGGTGGGTGTTAACGACAAACAAGCGTGTGACACTAAAGGATGGTAGTGTAACTATTGATTTCTTTCTCTTCGTATTAAATTTTTTACTTAACTTTAACTGAGAAACTGACATTGTTTATCGTTACAGTGACTTCGGAATTTTACTTTTAACTGTTTTTTAAAAACACTAAAATTTCTACTTTTAAATCACAAATATAAATAAATTTAGTTATTATTAAAAAACGAATTTTTTTATATTTTTAATTTTATGGTCATTCACGGGTTATATTAAATTTCACTTACGTTATACAATTAATAAAAGGGAATAGGTTATGATCGGAATTTAAGTAGGCCTAAGGATGAATATAGCCTAGCGCAGGATAAGAATAGGCCTATGGACTGAAGGAAAGAATTCATTAAGTATGCCCTTGAAAAGAATTGAATGCGTTTGCTGTTATTAATTCATTTTAAAACTGGGTCCTAATTCCCACGGGCACGATGGGACTATTAAAATAGAAAAAAATGACAAAGGAATTTCTGATGGACTGCTATACAACTGCTATATTTGTATATTTTGTTCGTGTCCCTCTGCAAGGCCTCCACTTCATTTGCATCGCTGATTTTTCTGCTGATCTTTTTGTATCGTTCGCAAAAGATGTTACTATACTGTTGCTGTTAACTCCACTGTCTATGTCTGTTAGCATGTTAGTGAACAGGAGTGGGACCAGTACTGTACCTTGTGGTACTGAGCTGCTTACTTCTGATTCTGATGATGATGCACCTTGAATTTTGACGACCTGTAGACGTTCTCTGAGGAAGTTGTAGATCCATTTTCCCACTTTGTCTGTTATTTCCATGTTTCATTTTATGTGCTATTATACCATGATCGCATTTGTCGAAAGCTTCAACAAAATCTGTGTATATGACATCATAGTTTTCATTACCTTCAAGTGCGTCTAGGATATTGTTATAGTGCTCTATAAGTTGTGATAGGCATGATCTTCCTGATCGGAATCCGTGCTGATTTTCGTTGAATCTTTCCAGTGTCTCCAAGAAGTCATAGAGTTTCTCTCTCACTATTCTTTCAAATATTTTGGTGAGGTGGGTGTATATATATATATATATTTGTTTGAAAATAGTTTAGGTTCTTTTAAGCAGAATTCGAGAATAACAAAGACCCGGAGGTCCACTCTAAGTTAGTCCACCCGGAAAAGGTAGGCATGAAAAGAGAGAAGTTTTGAAATAAACTAGCGCACGAGAAAAAGTGTTGAAGGAAGAGTCATAAGGAAGTTAGAAAAAGGATACTGAAAATATATGCTAACGAGTACATCCCTATCATTCGTACACATACCTCGCGTACTCAAGTACTCAGTAAAGGAAAGTAGCCTAAAATAATAATAATAATACTCATTATTAATATTATTATTATTAATATTATCTCCAAAGCCTGACGATAGGACGAAAACCTTCCTCTCTATTACTTATTTTAATTATTAATTATTGCTGGAAGTTTTTAATTATCTGAAACGGAGAACTAATTAAAATTTTTGACGAATTAATAATTGAAAAGATTTTGTTTCAGCAGCCTTTTCCTTCCTCTGCGAAATGAAGTTGGATATTTGATTGGTGATCTGCTCTCTCTCTCTCTCTCTCTCTCTCTCTCTCTCTCTCTCTCTCTCTCTCCACACACACACACAAACACACACACACACACACACACACACACACACAAAATAAATATTGTTTGCGAAAGCTGTCTTCTACATTTACGCACTGGTTCAGTAATAACGTTGGACTCCACATGATGATGTTTCATGGGGTTGTTTTACATGTACATGAAGTGAAGTAATGCGTGAAATAAAAGCATGAATATAAGAAAACGAAGTAAGTCTGAATTTAGAAGAGAATAAGCGGCTGTCACATCTCATGCATGCTGATGATATGGCTACATAGTTACGGAGTTACGGAGTTATAGTCTAACAAAAACCCTAAGATCCACTCTAGGCTAGCCCAAGAATGACGTAGCAAACTTAGAAATAGCACTGAAAATAAAGAATGCTGGAAACTTATACCATGCTTACACTTATAGACGTTCAAAGCTTTCGCGCATGAATAGCAGTGATAGTAAAGTATAGAACAGACGAGGCTCTCCCCCCCCCCCCCTCCGCCAGGAAGTGCTGACAGAAAATAGTGGTGAAAGAAGATTTATAGGAACGTAGGAAAAAGTATAATGAAGAGAATAGCGTCAGAGTTCATTCATACCATGCTTGCTCTTATCTCATGTACTCAGTTACGCATTAGAAGAAAGCAGAAAATAAAGGATAGCTTCACTACTAAACAACTTAATCTAATCTACACCCTTTAATCTAATCTACAATCTATTTTTTTAAGGAATTTATTTATTGATTACGTACACGAAGTCATCATTTTGTCGTCGCATCATTTCTCCGTAGCCTGCCAAAGCTACCGTACCGAAGATTTATCATATCGTAATTCATACTGCGTCCTTCGCATAGGAATTACTTAGATAAAGGAGTAATGGTCCAGAGGGCACCTCCAATTTAAGAATTCCCTATGAATAATGATGAATAATGATACATAATATGCATAATGTTTTTACTCCGGAAAAAGACTGGACTCATAAGTAAAAATAGACATTATATTTTTAAAGTAAAACAAACACATTTCTAATGCCAGTTTTACATATTTCAGGAAAGAAAATACTCCGATGGCTTAGTATACCAATCAAAAGAAAGTGGAACTGGTATTGTTACATGTTTCAGGAAAAAGCCAGAGGGAGGCATGTTCGTGAAATAACTAACGTGCCTCCCTCTGGTTTTTTTCAGAAACACGTAGCAATACCAGTTCCACCTTCTCTTGATTAGTACACTTAAAAATATATAATGTCTATTTTCCCTATGAGTCTAGACTTCTGGTACACCCTGTACAATACTTAAAACTAAAATTCCATTATAACTAAGTAACTTCCCGAAAGATGAGTATGATTATTCGGAGGTTTTGACTCCCAAGAGATCTCATCAAGCTTGCCATCCTCTAAGTCTAAGAATTCCCAATGTTTCGAGCTGGCTCAGAGAATGAATTAAGGAAAAGAGCGACAAGTTTTGTTGATGTCTGTGAAAGGAGATTGTCGAAAATAAACGTTCATCAAAAGCGAAGGTTTTGTTATCGAGAAAGAAAGAAAATGATCACGTAATATTTGGTAAATGGAGAAAATTTAGAGCTTGTTAAAGAATTTAAATATTTTGGCTATTTGACTGACAAAAGAGATAGAAGTACATTGCAAGTTGAAAGTAGAGCAACGCGGGAAGCGAAGGGAGGGAGGGAGGTGGGGGAGGTGTTGTTTGGCATGACAGTTCGCCGTCAGAAGTGAGAGCAATAGAGAATAAATAAGTTTAGAACTTTGAAGCACGATTCTTATAAAATGGATTGATCGTATGAGGAATGAAGATGTTCGAAAAGGTGTGAAAAAAATCGGTGGAAAAGAGGAGAGTAAGCTACGTTGTAATAATAGTCTGTGGAGAAAGTGAATAACGACTGCGTATAGTGTGAGAAAGACGAAAAGTAAATTGTTAGTAAAATAAATTTATATAATAATTTTAAAATGGAACACGCAAGAATGTTGTGGCACTGATATTTCTTTTTTACGATAATTTGTCTCTTAAACTTTTGGCTTTACTGGGCTCTCGTGTTAATTAAATGAGTAAAACGTTTAAATTAAAGTGATTAAAAAGTAATTACATTAATTAAAGGTAATTAAATCAATTAAATTAAGTAAGAATTTACAGGAAATAGGAGAGGAAGTAGAGGAAGATCGCTTTAAGATGGAAGGATGAAAGTAGCAAATGTGAAGTGGATATAAATGTGGCATAAGCAGTAACGAGAAATAGAAATGATTGGAAACGGTTTGTGAGGTGTGAAAATAGAGACGATGGACTTCCTTAACATACCAATAAAGGTATACCCCTAACCTTGCCATAAAGGGTACCTGGGTACTATCGTTTGGGTAGTATATCTTATTCTCGGATGGTGAGCTCTGTGTATCCTCGTGAATGTAATTGATTTGACTGTTTTTAAACCCTTTTCAATCTTCTTCGTAACGACAAAGGTCAGATGATGGACGGGACCTACGGCTTTATATGGGGATTCAAATCACAACTCCCCCCCCTCCCACCTACCCCTAGGAAGATACAGGGAAACACCTTCATCGCTGAAACCTGGAGTTCGACCTGAGACTCGAACTCAGGCGTTTTAGCACTTTACCACAAGGTCACCCCCCCCCCCCCCCCAATAATAGAAGTTTGGCAGAAGTGATGCACAGATGCATATAAAAAGGGGAGTGAAGTGACTCCAAATCCCACAGAAAATAGGAAAAAGTAACGCAAATAATCTATTACTCGTAATCATTGAGGAGGACCAGAAACTGGAGCTCAGACCAACCAAGCATTCAAATCAACTAATATGACCCACTGTTCTAACTCCTGTATTATTATGATTACCAGCATCATTGGGATTCGAACCCCCGACCTTAGTGTCTTCACATCGATTAGGGGAAACGCGTTACCCACTGATCTACGGACGCTGGGCAATACTTTATATAACAATAGGGTTACTATTATTCTAAACGTGTCTCCGCCAGATTTGAAACAAATATTTTAGCTTGAAAAGTGAGGCAGTAAATTTTGCACACTTTTCAAATTGGGGTTACCCTCTTTTTTTTTACTGGTTGAGGGGAGGTACGTTGTTTAAACGCCTTAACAAATCTAAGGTCATCTGACGGATGGGACATCCAGATTTAAGTAATTTCGAACTACGGATTCGGTACATCATTATCATATGAATTATATAAAACACATTATTCCATAATATATATATATACACATCTCGTTGACCTCGTTGCTGTTCCGTGCGTTGGTCTTTCTTCACACGAAGGTCAAGCTGGTGGCCCTGCCTCTAGGTCTGGCTTGGTGGAGGAGCGAGTTGCTTTCTGGCGCTCTCCACCCTACATAGCCAGGTACACCAGGCTCATCTGGTACCGTTCTCAGCCAGGCATCTAGTGTTCTCTTGAAGTCTTCAACTTTGACCTCTGCGTTTCTGAGTTCCTTTGGAAGCTGGTTGAAAAGTCTTGGCCCACTGACAACCAAGCTATTTTCCTTCAATGTTGAGGAGGTCCCTTGTCGGGCCTTTAATTTGGGAACACTACACATCCTGCAGTTCCTATTTTCCAGCGTTGTTTGAATGGTAATTGGGTTTAGTTTGATCTTTGGTACCAGTTTTTCGATCATTTTCCATATGTAGATTATGTTGCACCTCTCTCTTCTTTCCAGGGAGTACAGATTTAGTTTACGTAGTCTTTCCCAGTAGTTGAGCTCTTTGCAGCCAATCAATCTTTCCTGTGAAATGTCTCTGAGTTTCTTCTAGTTTATTAGTTTCTTCCTTTTTATATGGGGACGTCAAAACTGAGCAGTATTCAAGGTTTGGTATAATCAGTGTTTTTAGCAGGGGAATCATTACTGTCTTGTCCCTTCTTTTGAACGTTCTTAGTACCTGCCCCACGACTCTTTTTGCTTTATTTATCGCTATCTGATTTTGTATTTCGAATTTGGCATCATCGGTCATTATTACCGCAGATCGATCGCTTTCGTGCTTCTCTGAATTTCCTGTCTATCTGGAGCATAATATGCAGTCTGTTTAAGTTCCTCTATTCTACCGTATCTCAAGAGCTGAAATTTCTCGGTGTTAAATGTCATGTTACTGTCTTCTGACTATTTGTATATTTTGTCCGTGTCCCTCTGCAAGGCCTCCACTTCACTTACATCGCTGATTTTTCTGCTGATCTTTGTATCGTCTGCAAAGGATGTTACTATACTGTTGTTGTTTACTCCGCTGTCTATGTCTGTTAGCATGATCATGAACAGGAGTGGGGCCAGTACTGTACCTTGTGGTACTGAGCTGCGTACTTCCGATTCTGATGATGATATACCTTGAATTTTGACGACCTGTAGACGTTCTCTGAGGAAGTTGTAGCTCCATTTTCCCACTTTGCCTGTTTTTCCCATATATTTCATTTTATGTGCTATTATGCCGTGATCACATTTGTCGAAAGCTTTAGCGAAATCTGTGTATATGACATCGTAGTTGTCATTGCCTTCAAGTGCATCTAGGATATTGTTGTAGTGTTCTATTAGTTGTGATAGGCATGATCTACCTGATCAGAATCCGTGCTGATTTTCGTTGAATCTTTCCAGTGTCTCCAAGAAATCATAAATTTTCTCTCTAACTATTCTTTCAAATACTTTGGTGAGGTGGGACGTCAATGACACTGGTATATAGTTCTTTGCTTGAGATCTGTCCCCTCCTTTATATATAGGGACAATGTTTGCTCTTTTCAAGATGCTCGGTATTTCCCCCGTGTTTAGGGATCTTCTCCATATCATCCAGTATAAGGGTGTAG
>JAJOZX010001370.1:762500-782500 GCA_023014485.1 Bathynomus jamesi | reverse complement strand
GGAATGGGAACACCGTAAAAAAAAAAGAATGAAATTGAAAGTTGCCGCGCGCACGTTAGGCTGCGCGAAACCCACCGTATACGAGCGAGCACAGGGAGTGGGAGGACCTTAGCACGGGAAGTTGGAAGCTCGTCCGCGCAGCTATTTTTATTGATCGCTGGTGTGTACTGAGATACTGGCACCTTCCCTTCAGTTCAGTGCTGCCATAAAGCGAGGCACTAGTTCAAGCTGCCAACCTACTATGGGACTGTCAGTCCTCTCTTGACTCCAACTGCCCCAGGACTCCTATTAACAAAGGACAAGGGGCATTTCAGCTCACCGGTCTAATTAAATTTAAAATCGGTACCCGGTGTTGTGCCAAGTTGAAGCCTCGACTAACTGTTAGTTACTCTCGCGCTTCTTTTGTGCTTTTACGTTGTGCTTTCGCTGACTCGAAGTTCCGCTACGATGAGTGTTGCGGAGCGGGAAGTAACCTAATTTTGTAAAGAATCCTATCGCTTTGCCTATCATCTTTGAAATACCCGTACATAAATGGCTTCGTTCGTGACTCATTATTATACTTTGGTAGCATTTAAAAATGCTTCTTAATCACTAAAGTTACAAACCAACATTCATACTATTGTCGCGAGAAGTTCCTCGAGCATTTCCTCTTTTCACAAATCACTAAAGTTGATGCAATTATTTTAAATTCTTTCTCTAACAAATCCGTTCACGATGAAAGCAAAAGTTAAGTGTTATTTTGGCTTACCGGGAGGGTTTACAAAACCCACTTTTACCGTGCTGTGTTTCTTTCTTCTTTTCCCGGTACTTTGTGCCGCATTTAGTCAAGAGAACAGCGAAGACATGCCCCATCATGAGTAAGTATATGTATATAATAATAATAATAATAATAATATTAATAATCATACTGTATAAATGCTTTTATTTGGATTATGCACAAATTTATCGGATAATTTAGTATACGATATATATATATGATAGAGTGTTTTATATATGTGTGTTTGCGCTAAAGAACATAATACAATAAAACAATTTTATTACATACAGTTGTACAAAGTACAACATTTAAGTACATATCATTTTCAAGCAAGAGTTTATATTCAGAACTAATAAGAATATAACCCGAGTTTATGTTTTTCTTGTTCTTGTATTCATTTTGTTTGGTTATTATATCCACTTTTCAGTATTATATCCTTGTTCGGTTTTACAAACCAACATTTTACAACATAAAATCAGAGTTGTGAATTTTAATGGTTGTTAGTTTGTAATTTTGTATTGAAAGGATGAGAAATTTTTATTGTGAACACACACACACACACACCACACACACACACACACACACACAGATGTTGTATTGTGAACGAACTAAATTTACACTTTTACCGACAGTATATATATTATATTTTCACAACTTTTATCATGAATAATTTTTGCTAAACTGACCAACAGTTGGTCCCAAGTCAATATACTGTAATTATGTCTACTTGCGTTTACTGGGATCCAAAATTCGCCATTATAGTAAGGTAAGGTTGTACACACACACACACACACACACACACACACACACACATATATATATATATATATATACTGTATATACACTCACACGCACAGTTTTCTTTATATCTTATCATTATAATAATAATAATAATAATAATAATAATAATAATAACCAATGATATTATTTATAATTATAAATATACACATAAAGCATCTATAATATATTATAAGTTGGTTAATTGACTACACTGTACCATTGAGTCCACTATACACTACATTACATACACAACTTATGAATTAAAAGTATGAAAATCACACCAAGAATTTTAGGTCGTATGGGGTGCTACTATTCGTAGTTTCCAGAAATTTCCAGAATTGTTCGGGATTTATCAGTCATTTTAATATAAAACTAAAATTTCCATATTATTTCGTTTAATAATAGCTAAAACCCGTTAGCAACTAGCTAGTGCATTGCAATAGGTAACTAGTTAAGTCGACAGTTACTAAATGACAGTAATTCACTCCGCAAATCTTGGTCTACCGCGTACGGGAATTTACCCTTATCCGCAAGCGAATTGAATTAAAGTCTGGAATCAGTTTTGGGGTTAAATAATTTTTAGGGGTGTTCGGGTCGCACTCAATGTATTTAAAACTGAATCTTTTATAGTGTTACTGCATTCAGGGGGTATGTTAACCATTTCATGATCTAGGAATTGGTTGGGAAGTTGCGGTTCTGTGTGCTGGAAAGAGCATCTTATTCGCGTAAACAATTTGGGTCACGAATAATATATATATATATATATATATATATATATAGAGAGAGAGAGAGAGAGAGAGAGAGAGAGAGAGAGAGAGAGAGAGAGGAGCGCTCCAGCAAATTTGATTGAATGGGTTTTAGGAACTTGAGAAATAAAGGCAGATTGAATTTTATGAGGCCACATTTTAGGTCAGAAATTTGAATATTTCATTTCTAATTTTGGGGGCACGATGGATAATCATTTTACGGACGTCAGTGAAAGGACAGAAAAAGGACAGGATTACGAAGAACAAAGGAATACTGCATAAATGTTTGCATAATAAATGAAATATAATATACGTAACAAGTCAATAAAACGAGATTTTTCTTATATAGAGGCTATGAGCAATTCAGAGCAATAACTTAAATAATTTAGTGCACAATTTTAAAAGGAATTTATATATATATATATATATATATATATATATATAGAGAGAGAGAGAGAGAGAGAGAGAGAGAGAGAGAGAGGAGAGAGAGAGAGTGTTTTTTTTCTCGAAAAGAGATACCGGAACTCTCCTATATTTTTGACGATCCTTTCCAGTAGTTACTCCACCCCACCCATGACCATCCCAATTCAAAGAGAGAGAGAGAGAGAGAGAGTCCCTCTTTTGATGTTCAAAAATTTGTCACGTAACAAATAAACGATAAAATAGTAATGGAAATTGTTTAATTTTTATCTTTTTGTTTATTTTTGTCAATTCATTAAAAGGTACCGGTACGCCGTACTGGTGGGTTCCGGCAGGAAAAAATCACACACTGTATATATATATATATATATATATGAAAATTATTTCACGAAAGTAACACGTGAAAATATTTATGATGAATAAAACCACGAAGGAAAGGAAACACAAAATGGTGCTCAAGCGCTTTCGTCTAATGACACCATTTTGTGTTTCCTTTCCTTCGTGGTTTTATTCATCATATATATATTTTTTTTTTTTTTTAGTTCAGGAAGAACCGATTCGCCTCTATTTAAAGGGCATATCTCAGCGGAAAAACAAAGAAAAAGTGAGAGGAAAGACAGAGGAAAAAGAAAGAGTGGAGGGGACAGTCGAAGTGGAAAAAGACCAAGGATGACAAGGACTGCAGGGTCGAGCCCCATCATCCTTGGGTGCTAGGGCCGGGAGGGCGCACGTGAAACCTCCAGGAACAAGCACGTACAAACGAGCACAAAGAGCACTCAAGAGCACGAGCTTAGAACCATATATATATTATATATATATATATAGATACTTTCCAAAATTAACCCTTTAGTGCACAGTGAAACTTTACTGATTTAGTTCTGACTAACGCCAGACGATTTTATTCATTCTCCGAAAAGACCTCCGGGCTCTAAAGTGTTAAATAGACACCTGCTAAACATAATCTGTCATGTTCTATTACAACTGCATTCAGCCGTAACCGTAACCGTAACTTTATCAGTGATGAAGGGTACAGTACGAATGTAATTTATGCTACAGAAACTGGCATAGCGCTCAGGCCAGCTAATTCGGTCTGTTATCCTAACTCCTGATTTATTATTAGGAGCTAAATTGGAGTTAGTCTTCACTTCGCTTTAGGGAAACGGTGTTATCGAAATGAACCACTTCTCCCAGTGTAGCTCAGTATAACCCAGGCAATACCACGAAGCATTCTATTAGAAGATAGTTGAGCATTGGGAAGCTGGAGGAAATTTCTAGAGAACTGAGTATTCCAGTATCCACGATAAACAGAACTGTTATGCGGTTGAAGGTGAACCACAAAACATCTGTTGCTTTCCCTTCTGGACGTCCTAAAATTACGGAAAGGGCACGTCACGCTATCGGGAAATGCACTGAAAACGACCCGTGACAAGCGGTTTCCCAGGGAGCTACACGATCTCAAGCGTCCATCAATACCATTAGATGTCATCCGCATGCTATAGGCTATTATGGGAGGGCACCCAAGAGGAAGCCTCTGCTAACGCCGCGGAGCATTGCTCGTCACAAATGCAACACAAGTGCTGACTCGGCCTCCGCCTTCAGGAACACCATCATTGTTTCCGAAGTTTCTCCATTTAGTTTTTTTCCAGACAACGGTCGTGTAAGAATATGAAAACGTCCAGATGAGGATTTCTTTTAAAAGCATCTCCAGGCCATGGTTAAATATGGTTGCGTTAATAACATGGTTTTGGGTGCCATTGGTATACTATGACGCAAATGTGACATCAGTTCGATATATGTTAAAATTTTTCGGTAGGAGCTTTTTCCCATTTAAGCCAGTGGAGAGATGTTTTCAGAAATTAGCATTTTTATGGAGACTGGCACTCCAGCCTACTCTCATCGTGCGACGCAAACGTGGCATAAGAAGCAGGGCAGGGCATCCAGTGCCTTCCGTGGTCGGGTCAATGGCGTGAAATAAACGCAACAGCACTTGTAAGACATCTTCTTGACCGTACGTTACGGAAGCGTTCAAATAAGCCGCTCTCAAACGAAGCTTTGCGACAAATGCTGAAAGAGGCAAAGGCTACAATACCTCAGAAGCATATAACCAAACTTAATCAAGCAACTCCTCAGTGTAATGCTGCATTGTATAAGGAAAAAGAGATAAACAAAATACAACATATAACTTTTGAATACGTTAGTGAACAATGCACTGCACAATTTTTTATTGCTTAGTTAGAAATTTGTGGTCTTTATAAGTGCGTCTATTCAATTTAATTTATTTAGTTGTCTTCGAACGACGTTTCAGGATCGACCACGGACGTCTCCTCCGCAGCATCCAGCGTCATTTATGGAATTTGATAGGGGAGAAAGTCACCTTTCATTCTCATCCTGCCCTTGTAGCCAGCTACGCATAGCTGGTCAGGGAGTTTGCGCAAGAACTTGTCCAGTTTGTTGTTAATATAGTACGCCTCCAATTTCAGACAAGCAAGCTGTCATGCTCATTTAATATGCATACGCAGTCAATAACTGTATATATATATATATATATATGGTTTGAGAAAGGAATGCGTATTCTATGTGTTTCCTGCACTGCATGATGTATGTCAATTTTACCTTGAATACGGCCGTAGTTTCCCGTAGTTTACTTTTACTCAGTACTTGTTTTAGTCTTTTTTTCAATAAAAATTTGTGTGTTTCCGTTCATTACTCATTCTATATCCATTTTCTAGCGTCTGTAGTTCAGTAGGTCTCTTCACTGGTTATTATTATTCTTATATCCATTTTCAAAACTTATGTATCCGTTGTATATATATATATATATATATATATTTGTTACAGTTTCATGGAAAATTTCTCCAATTCAACAGGCTCAGTCGTTATATAGACTACCTCACAAACTCATCTTTCCTTTCTTATCCTCTTAAAGTAGCCTCCTATAACCTCCCTTCTTCGAGAAAATTCCTCACCGACCTACAAAAACCTTCAAAACACTAAGGAAATCCCTCCCGAAACCTCCTATTTCCTTCCCCACAACCCTAAAAAAACAAAAACCCTGAAAAAAGTCCTCAAGGAATTTCTCCCAAAGACAGTTTCCATCAGTGTTCGAGCATCGAGGAGGCAGCCTGGAGCATTCTAGAACGTCACTGCAGAGCCTTTTGAGAGTCTTCGTGTGCAGTTGTCCAATGCGCAACGTGGAAATCCCAAAACTTCCACAGATGCGACCGGTCCGCTAAGATAAGAAACGTCTCTCTTCTTTTCAAAATCTACGTTTTACTTTTATTGCTTGTTATTACTCTGAGAGAGAGATAGAAAGACAGAGACGGAGAGACGGAGAGAAAGAGACAGAGAGACGCGGAAGAGACCGGTGGTTAGGAAAATGGTGGTGAAAAGGAAAAGATATGGAGAGAAAAAGAAACTGGAAAGGATATTAAAAACGAGTAAAAAAAGGAACAAAGAAAGAAAACAAAAAAAAGACAAATGAAGCAAAAAGGATGGGAAGGAAATAGAAAGGAAAAAGAAGAAGAAAAAGAATAGAAAGGAAATAGAAAGGAAAAAAAGAAGAAGAAAAAGAATAGAAAGGAAATAGAAAAGAAAAAAGAAGAAGAAGAATAGAAAGGAAATAGAAAGAAAAAAGAAGAAGAAAAAAGAAAGGAAATAAAAAGGAAATAGAAAGAAGAAGAAGAAGAAGGGAAATAGAAAGGAAAAAAGAAGAAGAAGAAGAATAGAAAGGAAATAGAAAGAAAAAAGAAGAAGAAAAAGAAAGGAAATAAAAAGGAAAAAAGAAGAAGAATAGAAAGGAAATAGAAAGAAGAAGAAGAAGAAGAAGAGAAGAGAAGAAGAAGGGAAATAGAAAGGAAAAGAGAAGAAGAAGAAGAATAGAAAGGAAATAGAAAGAAAAAAGAAGAAGAAGAAAAAGAAAGGAAATAAAAAGGAAAAAAGAAGAAGAAGAATAGAAAGGAAATAGGAAGAAGAAGAAGGGAAATAGAAAGGAAAAAAGAAGAAGAAGAATAGAAAGGAAATAGAAAGAAAAAAGAAGAAGAAGAAAAGAAAGGAAATAAAAAGGAAAAAGAAGAAGAATAGAAAGGAAATAGAAAGAAGAAGAAGAAGAAGGGAAATAGAAAGGAAAAAAGAAGAAGAAGAAGAATAGAAAGGAAATAGAAAGAAAAAAGAAGAAGAAGAAAAAGAAAGGAAATAAAAAGGAAAAAAGAAGAAGAATAGAAAGGAAATAGAAAGAAGAAGAAGAAGAAGAAGAAGGGAAATAGAAAGGAAAAAAGAAGAAGAAGAAGAATAGAAAGGAAATAGAAAGAAAAAGAAGAAGAAAAAGAAAGGAAATAAAAAGGAAAAAAGAAGAAGAAGAATAGAAAGGAAATAGAAAGAAGAAGAAGAAGAAGAAGGGAAATAGAAAGGAAAAAAGAAGAAGAAGAAGAATAGAAAGGAAATAGAAAGAAAAAAGAAGAACAAGAAAAAGAAAGGAAATAAAAAGGAAAAAAGAAGAAGAAGAATAGAAAGGAAATAGAAAGAAGAAGAAGAAGAAGGGAAATAGAAAGGAAAAAAGAAGAAGAAGAAGAATAGAAAGGAAATAGAAAGAAAAAAGAAGAAGAAAAAGAAGAAAAAGAAGGGAAGTAAAAAGGAAAAGAAGAAGAATAGAAAGGAAATAAAAAGAAAAAAGAAGAAGAAGAAGAAGAAAATGAAAGGAAATAGAAAGGAAAAAAGAAGAAGAAGAAGAAGAATAGAAAGGAAATAGAAAGAAAAAAGAAGAAGAAAAAGAAAGGAAGTAAAAAGGAAAAAAGAAGAAGAATAGAAAGGAAATAAAAAGAAAAAAGAAGAAGAAGAAGAAGAAAATGAAAGGAAATAGAAAGGAAAAAAAGAAGAAGAAGAAGAAGAATAGAAAGGAAATAGAAAGAAAAAAGAAGAAGAAGAAGGAGAAAGAAAGGAAAAAAGAAGAAGAATAGAAAGGAAATAGAAAGAAAAAGAAGAAGAAGAAGAAAAAAAGAAAGGAAATAGAAAAGAAAGAAGAAGAAGAAGAAGAAGAAAAGGAAATAGAAAGGAAAATAAGAAGAAGAAGAAGAAAGGAAATAGAAAGGAAAAAAGAAGAAAAAGAAAGGAAATAGAAAGGAAAATAAAAAGAATAGAAAGGAAATAAAGGAAAAAGGAAAGTAAATGGAAAAGACAGAGTAAAGAAAAAAAAAATAAAAAAAAAGGACCGTAAAAAAATAGTAAATAAAAATAGAAAAAAGGCGAAAAGTTAATTAAATAATAAAATACAGGGTGATTTTTTAATTCGAGAACCATGAAATCATGAAAACTATTATTATTAAGGATTCTCGACTAAAAAATAAATAAAATAATCACCCTGTATAATAAAAAAAAATTTAATAAAAAATAATCACCCTGTATAATAAAAAAAAAATTAATCAATAACTTAAAAAAGCTTGTACAAAATCGCAAAATATATTTTATCCAAAAAATAAAAATTAGAAATAAATTTTATAATTAAAAAAAAAAATTTAAAAACTTTATTTGATAAATTCAAGAAATGTGTAAAAATAAACTTTTTAGTAAATCCAGTAATTTTTTTCTTTTTTGAGTAATGAGAGAGCAAAAAATATTAGACGACATTTAAAGGCATTACAAGACATTTGTGTCGATACGAAATCTTTGAGATACAATGAGATAATTCATTTATCGGGTTTAGCTCGTTGTTCGATCAGTTGGGGCGCCCCCTGACAGTGATAAGACTCCGATAAGTCGTTGGTTCGAACCCCAGTGCTGCCTAGAGCTGGGCGATCGTCTTTTCTGTATCTTACGTCACGACGAAGCGGCGAGCCGGCCACCCTCCCTTTAATTGACTCTGGCTAAGATAGCTCAGGCTCTGGCCCCTACCCCTCCACTTCCTTGGGGGATATGGGACATGGCTGTTGCCTTGTAACCTGCTAAAAAAAATTCACTGAAGTTACGTAAATTATTAAAAAAAATAGAGACCTAACTCACGATGACGTCATTAACTGATTCCTGTTCGATCAATGCGCTTAAACGATGTTGAGTCTGTTCAATAGCTGGATCAGTAATTGTCCTCTGCGTTCGGATGATGTAGTGACCCGTGGTTTGGCATTCACATAAAACTGTATGTCCCCTCTATCACATGACCTTTCGCCGTTACGAAATGTTGAACAATCCCAACCATTATTATTTAAGATAAAACGCGATTCAACAAAACTGATTGAAAAACTGCGAGATTCAAAAAATTGTGGAGTTACTTCGAGATTCGTAAACAATGTTAAAGATTTATACCGAGGGTCATATTTCTAAACCTTGTACAAACGTCATATCTCCTAAATTTAGTTTTTTTTTTTTTAAACTTTACTTTGATTAGTGTTGGCACATAATCGCAACAAAAATTAAACCCCACTCGTGTTTCTTTGCCATCATGACAATTAGGTTTGAAACGCCAGAAAACGTTTAAGACATTAGACACTAGTCTAGACACCAGCCAGTTTTATTCTTTGGTAAAATTGTGGTTTTGATATTTACGAGATGTTTTAGGTAGTGTCGTAACACACACCGTTTCCCGTCGATCAGCGAAGCTGAGCGACATTGGGTCTGATGGTAGTTTGATGGGAGACCGTCCTTTGCGTCCAGATAATGTAGCGATCCGTTGTTCGGATCTCACGTAAAGCTGTAGGTCCCTTCCACCATATGACCTTAGATGTTGCGAAAGAAGTGAAATAACTCGGTATAACTTAACATACTTACGAGGTTCGGATTATCATTACCGATTTATTTTTTTAGGTCTCCAATGTCGTTTGTCGGATAAACAAATCCACCTTCACAGTATTTATACGTCAACATGGGCAGAAATCGCTATCAGAAAGTGAGGGTACATTTAGATATCAAAATTAATGGATTTTTAGTGCATGTACAGTATTTAAAATATCGTAACAAAAATGGAATGATAATATCGTTGTGGATCACGTGAGCACTACCTAATTAGAACAAGTGAAACTAATAACAAACAACATTATTGCTTGTTATTAGTTTCTTGGGACTTGCTTGGTTCATCCATTCTCGTGATTGGTGGCCGTAACCGCGCGGAAATTGAAATACTCGTCGCGGAAATCGTCTCGAAAATAAACACCACATACTGGTCATGGGTCTCAATGGGATATAATAATAATAATAATAATAATAATAATAATAATAATAATAATGTTTAATATTCTTATTATTTTGGAACACCATTAGCTTACAAAGAGTTCCTAATAGTTCCCAAATAGTGAGGGGTACAATTGATACTTTGTCCCCGGCCTTCAAAAAGTGAGGGGTACATGTACCTCCTGTCCCATAGGGATTTGCGCCCATGTACGTTAATACAAAAAAAAATGGCGTCTTCATCTTTCATCCTTTGAAATCGTGAAGATAAGGCTGGCCCAGTGGGTAACACCGTTTCCCTATAAGCGAAGTGAAGACTGAGGTCGGCTGTTCGAACCCCGATGCGACGTGCAAACACTGTGGTCAGTTGCCACAGTGAACAGTGCATATACGGTCGGTGGTTTGGACCCCGGTTATGCTGGTAATAATCCTGGAGTTAGTGCAGCGGGCCACTTTGATTGGCTTGAGCGTTATGCCAGAGTTTGGCCTTCCTGAATGATTATGTTAAAGTTTTATTCAGGTGATCAGTCATGTAGTAAGCTGAGCTATGTCGTGCGTATGTCAGTGCACCGCTTCCCGTAAGATCAGCGAAATTAAGTGACGTTTGAGTTTGGCTGTAATTGGATGAATGATCGTCTTCTGCTTCTAGATGATGAAGCGACCTGTGGTTATTCAAATTCCTCGTAAAACTGTAAACCCCGCCTATCATATATAGCTGGTTAATACTTAGGGAAACTGCTGCAGATAACAACTAGTTTAAAAGTTAATTAACATAAACACAACACAGAGAAAATTAATGTATAATGAAAAATAAAACTGAGACGTCTTGGCCCTCCACAGGGAACCCTCATCAGTCTAATTTTAAAGAAGAACCAGGGGCATTTCAGTGCCAATTTTGGTTTCCGAATGTCATTTATAGAGAAACTGTAACCATATATGGTTATCAGTTACCATGCACAGAAATCAGTTGAGGATTTGTCATTAAGTTAGATTAAGCTTTATAATGAATCTCGACAGAAGATCACTTATAATATTACGTTTTGACTTCACTAATAGTTAAAAATAACAAAAATGCACACCCTTAAGGTAGTCATCGATGTAGTAGGTACGCAAAAATCCAAATATGTGCACCCTTACCTATCCCCTCCTTTGTACGCAGCCATACGCTGAAACCATCGAAATCCCTGGCGTACGTACTCCGGCCTGTTTGTCCCTCACTCGATTCCTGGTACTTGAGCTTAACGGCCCATTCTTATCACGTACCCATGCGTAAATATTAACAGGAGTTCATGGGTATGTTTCGTTTCCATGAACAGGGAAAATGTTTTTTAATTAATAAGAGTGACTTGGCATTAAGAAAAATAAGACATTAAATGGACATCTTATTCTACCGAAATAAAAGTGAAGGAACTGCGTGAACTTAATCTACTGATTCAACCCATGGCGTCCGCGAGGCATCATCGAAATTACCCGAATACATGGGACGCAATCTTGGAACACATTCGGATTGCTTCACCATAAGCATCAACGTTCGTATCCTTCTGTTCAGCTAGCAACTGAACTCGTTCTGAACTGAAACGTTCGTAGAAAAACGTTTCACTTAAAAATAATAACGTGAAGACCATCAAAGAACTTGAACTGTCTCTGTTCACTCTTACTTGACGTGGCGTGTGGTGACGTCAACATTCGAAGACGTATATATTAAACGCTTACAAATAATGATGTAATCGGATAATCACAATTATAAAGAACGTCAATCACTCAGCATATGTCCTCTATGAATGTGGATATCCCTTAATGTTTATTGTAGAACATATACGAGTATAATAATTATGCGAGTAAAGAGATATACTAACCCAACTACAGTAATTTTGTTCTGGCTTAGCAACGTTTGAAAAGGATTCTCTCTCTCTCTCTCTCTCTCTCTCTCTCTCTCTCTCTCTCTCTGTGTGTGTGTGTGTGTGTGTGTATGTAGATTGATTCAGTTATCTGTTTCATAAATGGTCTTAGTCATGCTCTCGCTGTATACACACACACACACACACATAGATACTATTCTAAAAAATGCGACCACCCTTTTTCACCGGGAATAACAAAACTACAATTGCAAGAATAACACTGTGTAACACTGATTCTGTTTAGATAGAATTTTTTATGTTTTTATATGCATTTGTGGCGCTGAGTCCAAATCTGGCCTTGGTTTGTGTGTATCATCAATGGTTTCAGAGATAATCCATTTTTCATGTTTTACCAGTATAATGTTGTTATGGGCGCAGCCAGAGATGGGCAAGATCACCAACTTTGGTGATCTTGAAGATCAAGATCAGATCACCAGAAAAATGTGATCTTGAAGATCAAGATCAGATCACCAGAAAAATGTGATCTTGAAGATCCAGATCAAGATCGTGATCTTGAAGATCACTTTTCAAGATCACTTTTTAAGATCACTTTTATATGAATTGAAAAAAGTTGTACTCTTGTAGAGTAAACAAAAACAAATTATTTTGTTAATCACTCCTGAAAAGTATCACTCCTAATACTCCCCTGAGGGCTGAGGCAATACAAGCATCGCATCCTACCCATGTCACCTGATCTAAACCACGGGGATTGACGATTCCCCTTTCAGTTTTTCAGGTGGTAAACTTAAAACTTAGTATTATCATAACTTATCAGCAAAGAAAAAACTATTAAATGACCTACATATAGTTTTTAGTTCTATTTTTCTCAATTCTCATTTCACCAGGTCCATAACCCATATCAATGAATGGTCAGCATATATAAGTAAACATTTTTTACATAGAATTTAATTTTACAGTTTTACTGCAGTACGCAATTACTGACAATATAAGGGTAAAAACCGCAAGTTAAGAGTGTTAATTTAATGTTCAACCGCTGTAAACATTTGCTTTCAGCAAAACCAATTAGACGACTTCGTTTGGGGCTATGAACCATGCCAGCAAACGAAAACAACCGTTCCACTGGTGCAGAGGAAGGTAGCGTGGTGTTATACCTCTTGAAGATCTTCTTTATAGCAGGATACCTATCTAAAGAGTCGAGTGCCTTACTGGTGTCCTGCAAATAATTGAGGACTTCCAAGTCTTCCTTGTTGTTAGGAGCAGAGAATGAGCCGTCCATAGTTCTGAAGAAATCGTCTTCAGATGATGAGTCTGAGTTCACCGAACTATTACCACTGCTGTCAGAATTACAATTTCTTACAGCCATTTGCAGCTTGTCTTTTACTTGAGACTTGATTGCTTCATGATCGCCGAAATTAGGCCCTTGCAACAATGATATCCATCTAAGTTTGAAATACGGATGAGATACTGAGGCCAAAACGGCATCAGTTACCTCGGGGCTCAACGACAAAAAATGACCAAATCTGGCATTGAAGCCAGAGACGACTGCTGCCAGTAATGGCATGCAGTGTCTCAAGCGCAGGTCGTTTGGTTGGATAGGCTCCAATCTTGCGAGGGCATCTTGAGTCACTAGGACTGTTGGAAGAAGACAACCGTAGTAGCATTCTTTCTCTGCCTGTAATTTGTTGAGGGCTGCTGCAATTGGTTTTAGAACAGACAAATATTCTGAAATAAATTCCAATTCATTGTCTTTGAGGATGGGTAGATTCAGTTCTTCAAGAGCTACATTCACGTCGTTCTTATGTTTATATATTTGGCTTAATGAGTCGTACATTGAGTTCCATCGGGTGACGCATGGGTACCTAAATTGGACGCCAGTTATTTCCTGTATTTTTTCTGCTGACTTGGGTTTACCAGCAGCATTCCACAGCGCCGAACATTTTCCCATTGCAGAATGCTTTATCTTCTTTAGTCCAGGTGAATTCAGTCCTTTATCTGCATCAGTTGTTGCTACCAAGTTCAATGTGTGGGAGGCACATCGAATATGGGATGATAGTTTCACTGACTCCTCTCCATGCTCTCCTGAATGTTCAGGAAAGTTGCTGATGATAACCTCTTCATCTGAATCTTTTTCATCATCATCTTCATCTGCATCATCTTCATCAATGTCGTCAGTACGATTCTGAACACGAACACCGAACTCTTTAAAGCATTTCACCATGTTCGATGCATTGTCGGTGACTGTAGATACAACTTTTCTATAAGATAAACCATGCTCCGAGTTGATCCTGTCCAATATTCCAGCAATTTTATCAAAGCTATGTGTTCCACGAAATCTTCGGCATGCCAGTGCAGCTGATCCTCGCGACAAGTCATCATTGATCTGTAATGTAAGAATATAAAATCAATGTTTGTATGAACATTTTTTTAAGCTTAATTTAATAATATTGGTTAGACACGCACCAGCTAAACTGCGCCACCAAACATTGAAGAGAAGAACTATGTGATATAAAGGAGGCAATTCAGCGATGAGTCGCCTACCATACCACCACATCAGTGACCCATCCCATAAGAGCAAAATGTGGAAGAGTCCATATTCACAGCCTGTGAATATGGACTCTTCCACATTTTGCTGTGAATCAGACACAATGACAGATGACAGAATCAGTGAATTAGTGTGAAATTACTGTGAATCACAGCAAAATGAAGACTCACCAAATTAATGAATGAGGAACACATGTCGAATAATTGAAAAGATTATACTATAAGTCTATCAGACTATCAGTCTATCACCAATGGTCAATTTATCAATTATATAAAAATAATACACTAAATCAATAGCATACCCAATGCGCAGTGACTCCCATGAAACTGCGGTGATTAGTTGACCATATGTCGCATGTAACACACACATGGTCAACTGCTGCCAGTTTTGCTTGTATGTCTTCCTTCATTGTACTGGTTGTTGTTGCAAGAGATCTAGCCAGGGTGCGTCTAGATGGCACCTGAACAGCCGGGTTGACGTCTGAAAAAAATATTTAAAAATTAAAACAAATACAATAGATTAGCTATGGAAAAAATATCAAAATATTTAGCTAGGCTAGCGATAGTCTAATGTTCATACAAATAATATGATTAATTATTTTAATCAGATATTAGCTATGGAAAAAATAGCAAAATATTTGAGTTATACTAACATGAAAGAAGATCCTTAAATTCATGTAGTTCAACTAGGCTCAATGGTAGGAGCCCATTAGCCACAAGCGAGAGAATCTTCTTTTCAAGGATATCCTTGCATATTGGTGGTCCTGGTTTTTGCTTGGAAATGTGGAACATGCTTAGTGTTGACTGCTTGGCAATTTTGGCAGGGCCAGCATTGCTGCCGCTGGCATCTTCTTCTTTAGCTGGACGCTTGCGAGATTTCTTCTCCGATTCATATTCACCCAAAAGATCCGAATGTAGTTTCTGCACAAGAAAATAAATTATTATCATGCGGAGAGACTTCTTGAACACCCTGTATAATATTTATCAGAGTATCAAACTTCTAGTTGAAATTAATACTTAACAAGATTCTAAAATTTTGTTATCTTTAACTAAAATTATTTTCACCATGATCAGTGCATTTTTATCCTATGTTAAATTGAAAGCCGAATTTCGTCCTTCAGTAACTAAATAGGAGAAATTACAGACATGGATCAGACAGAGAAACAGATACACCTGGCGTTTTATTATAGTTGGATATCGGCAGTTTTTAATGTAGTTACTAGTCCATAATCTATTAATATCTGAAGTGCACAATATATTCAAATGGACGTCTATGTAAATGTAGCATTAGTCTTGTATGGCACCATGTGATCTGAGGTGCCTCAGAAGATTGCTTGTTGAGTCGAGGCCAGCAGACAGAATTGTAGTTTTCTTTGTACACTGCCTACAAATAACTTTGATACTGTTTCCAGTTTTTTCGACAATTTGAAAATATTTTCCGTTCAATAGCACAGATTGATCCTTATTACCAACATTGTTATCTAAATATATTGAATACTGTTCTGGTGACAACCTAGAATATTTGGTTCCCTTGGGAGCCTGTTGAAGTTGTAAAATTGCACTCATTATTAAAAAATTCAATCTGTAAATATGTTTAGAATTAATTTATTATGAATACGGACCTATAGGCTATATTTTATGCCTATATATAATAATATATTAATAGAACACTTTTAACATAATTGCACAGTAAATTACACTTTTTACGAGCCTAAATTCCACAGCAACTACACCTTCCATGAGCCCACGCATGACGCAAGTCACCCAACTAACAGAAAACATAAACAGTCGGTGTTGAACAAAGTTGCCACCAGATGTCGCTTGGACAAACAAATGACATTCGCATAGCGGCATATTTAAGAATCTGAAATTAAAAGTGATCTTGAAGTCTAAAGTGATCTTCAAGATCAAGATCACAAGAAATAAAGTGATCTTAGATCAAGATCAAGATCACCATAATAAAAGTGATCTTCAAGATCAAGATCAGATCACGATCTTGATCTTCAAGATCACGATCTGATCTTGAAGATCAAGATCGTGCCCATCTCTGGGCGCAGCAATATCAGAATAATCAGGAATTGTTGAGAACAATCCGGATGTTCGTTGACAGTTTCTTGCTCTAGAAATTGCCCGAAACTTCCACTGTGCTATATAAAGAAGAGCGCAGAGTCTGAGAAGTCAGTAAGTGTGAGCACACAAAGAAAGCAGGTTGTTTGTCTGATGGTTACCAGCACTGAGGTACTGTGTTTCTGTGCTTCTCTGTGCTGACGATTTGAGTGTTATCGATCCTTTTTTATTGCGAACATTATTTCAGTGTTGTGAATACATCTTTCTTCTGGAATCTGTAATCTGTTGCAGATTTAATAACTCTTCTCTCTATATCTGCAGGTTATGATTAATGTAGTACAGTTTGGTAAAGAGAATGGCAACTAGAGCTTGTAAACACTCGCCGGATATATTCTGCTACGTTTGTGGGTATTACATAGGCCCCAAGCAAGTATCGCACAAGATTGTGAAAGGCACCAAGTTCTGGATCGCGCATCGGCTCTATTTTGGTATGCCTATGGGTGACCAAGATAAGCCCTGGGCACCTCATGTGATCTGTGGAAGCTGCCGCTCCACACTTGAAGGGTGGCTGCGGGGAGTACGCAAGGCAATGCCCTTTGCGGTACCCAGAATATGAAGAGAACCAAAGAGCCACCACAATGATTGCTACTACTGCATGGTAGATATTTCTAAGTGCAGGAACGTTAAAGGAAGGCAGACTCTTCAGTATCCAAGCATAGCGTCGTCCATAGCTCCTGTACCACATGGCGAAGGTCTTCCAATACCACGTCCACCAGAACAGGTATCTATCCATTACTTTACCTTCTGTATTTACAGACTGTGGGTCATTATGTGTCGATTTTCCTTAGTGCTGATGCTCTTCTACATAAGTATATAGCTATGCCTACATTTTGTTTCTTTGCTTTGCAGGTTGAAAATGAGGATGCAGCTAGCTCATCTGAGATGTCGGCTGGTGAGGACAGTCATGATGAAGAATATACAGTAACTTTCAGTACAAACCCTCACGTTCCAAATCAGAGGGAATTGGACGACTTAATTAGAGATTTGGGTCTGACGAAATCAGGGTCTGAGCTTCTGACCTCCAGACTCAAAGAGTGGAATTTGCTTGGAGAAGACTGCAAGAGCACTGTATACCGAAAGCGGCATGAAGAGTTTGCAAGGTTCTACGATGTCAATGGCTCTCTCTGTTATTGCAGCGAGGTTAATGGTCTATTCACAGCTATTGGTTAACACATACACCCTCAGAGTGGCGCCTGTTTATTGACAGTTCAACTCGGAGTTTAAAAGCTGTTCTACTCCACAATGGGAACAAATATCCATCTATACCAGTTGCACATTCTGTTCAAATGAAAGAGGACTATGAAAATGTCAAACAACTGCTCACTCAAATCAAGTATGAACAATATAACTGGGACGTGTGCGGTGATTTCAAAATGATTGGTTTCCTGTTAGGTTTACAAGGAGGGTTTACTAAATATTCATGTTTTCTTTGCCTGTGGGATAGCAGGGTTTCAACTGAGCACTATAAAACAGTTCAGTGGCCTCCACGCGAAGGACTGCAACCAGGAAAGTACAATGTACTCAGGGAACCTCTTGTGAAGCCTGACATAGTTCTGCTGCCACCTCTCCATATTAAGTTGGGTCTAATTAAGCAGTTTGTAACTGCGTTAGATTTTGGAGGGGAAGTTTTCCAACAGATTCGGGTCATGTTCCCTAAACTCTCTGAGGCCAAAGTCAAGGCTGGTATCTTTGTAGGACAGGACTACAAGTCAAGGCGCTGTTGAATTCAAAGAACCTTGAAACCAAGATGACTCTGATCGAAAAAGAGGCTTGGTGTGCTTTCCGTGATGTGGTTCGTGGGTTTTTAGGCAACCATAAAGCACCAAACTATAAGGAGTTAGTGTCAAACTTGATTAAGTGCTATGGCAAAATGGGGTGCCGTATGTCTTTAAAATTACACTATCTGCATTCACATCTAGGCTTTTTTCGTGATAACCTGGGCGATGTGAGTGAAGAACATGGCGAAAGATTCCATCAAGATATTCAAACGATGGAGAAAAGGTACCAGGGCCATTGGGATGCTTCCATGATGGGAGACTACGTATGGTCGCTGATCAGAAAGGATAAGAATGTTCATACGCGGAAGTCGCGTTCTTCAGTGCATTTTTAAGGAACGCACACTGCATAACGAGGCTTGTTATTATCTTATCGGTTCTCCTCATGATATATATTATATCCTTTGCACCATTTTGGGTTTGTCAAACAATTTTGGCTCAATAAATATTAATTTCCAACAGTGTTTTTATTTTCAGAAAATATTTATGTTAGCCTTCTTTATACTATACTTTGCCATATGAAAAGTGTGATAACCTATATTTTTGAAACGTTGATGATAGAGCAAAACCAATATCATTTTTGGAATCAGCGCCCCGAAATCATTAAGAAATGACAGAAAAATCACAATAAACAGAAATTTTTCAAATTTTGTTACCCAGTGTAATTAATTAAAACAGAAATCATATTAAACCCTTTATATTGTGCTTAAAATGAGAGGTAGTTTATTTAAATGGGATGATTAGTCTTTTTACAAATTCATTTTGAACACTAGTTTTTAGAAAAGGAAGTTGACAAGGAGAGTAATTTGAAATTTAGCTGAACATTGAACAAAAACAAACTAAATAAAACAGCAAAGCAGAAAGAGTTCAATGTGTCCTCCATTATTATTATTAATGACTAATTGTTGTAGCCTTGTGCACCACTGGCGAACTGCTGTAGAAATGGTGTCTTGATCGACCTCATTCCGCGCTGTTAAAATGCATTCTCAAAGTTGATTGACATCTTGAATATTTTGTCTGTGAAATTTGTCAACTAAACGTGTCCATATGAAATAGTGAATTGGATTTAAATCCGAGCTATTTGGTAGCGAGTCTTCTTGCACGATGAACTCCAAACATTGTTTTTCCAATGGTGAAGCGGAACCGATGACATAGCGCGCCATCTTGCTGAAAACCAATGTCAACTTTATTTTTTTACAACTATTGTTTAAGTTGAATTTGTAAAAAAGACTACTCATCCGATTTAAATAAACTACCTCTCATTTTAAGGGCATTATAAATGGTTTAATATTATTTATCTTTCATATTTCATTTAGTTATCCTTGGAATTGTGCTTTTGTTGATCCGATGAAAACGTGGCCTCGTGTTTGGTGGCACGGTATATATATATATATATCGAGAGCATCAGCAAGGGCATGCATTTATGAAATAAATAAATATATAAATCACTCAGGAGTGAGTGAATATATATATATATATATATATATATCCCCGCAAGGGGGTTCTAAGCTCGTGCTCTTGAGTGCTCTTTGTGCTCGTTTGTACGTGCTTGTTCCTGGAGGTTTCACGTGCGCCCTCCCGGCCCTAGCACCCAAGGATGATGGGGCTCGACCCTGCAGTCCTTGTCATCCTTGGTCTTTTTCCACTTCGACTGTCCCCTCCACCCTTTCTTTTTTCTCTGTCTTTCCTCTCACTTTTTCTTTGTTTTTTTTCCGCCGAGATATGCCCTTTAAATAGAGGCGAATCGGTTCTTCCCGAACTTAAAAAAAAAAAATATATATATATATATATATATATATATATATATATAAATAATCAGGGTTGTCTATTTATCTGTGAAGAGATA
>JAJOZX010001370.1:740000-760000 GCA_023014485.1 Bathynomus jamesi | reverse complement strand
TTTTAGTACCTCGGAATATTAAAAAAATATATAGAAAAAATCTACAAATATTTTAACTGTCGGAAAAAAGATATGTCAGTCCTAATTAGGTTAGGTTAGCGAGGACCTCACTATTTAATAACTTAACAGACACTACCCTTCGAGCCCTCATTTGTGTTCCAAACACTTATCACACACACACACACACACACACATACACACACTTAAATACCGGGTGTGTCTAAATTATGTTAACACTTCTATCGAAGAATACTTTTAGTGTAGTCTACATTTATTAACACTTACATATTCACAATGTAATCATTGACAGGTCTCAATCTGCTCCCCTTTGTTCTCGATACACATGAAATAACGTTTGAACGTTGCTTCTATCGACCTGATGCATAAATCTGAAGGGATAGAGGTCACCACATCAAAAATTCTTTGCTTGAGTTCGTCAATATCCCGCACTTTCTTGTTGTAAACTCGTCCTTTTACCATGCCCCTTTTCTAGACTATCGTCGGTGAACATCTCCATCAAACTCGCCACCATTCTTCTTTCTTCCAGTGTGAATCTGTCACCCATTACTGTAGCGATAACAAACTAATCTAAAAAAAAACAATAATTAAATTTCCATAGAAGTGTGAACATAATTTAGATACACCCTGTATAAACACTGAGACACCTCAATGTCTTCATTTCGTTTATTGGAAAAAGGTGTTACCTTGTGAGTTACGGTCGCTATACTTTGTATGCAGAGTTACATTAATTGTTATTCCTCCTTTGTTTATATAAATGATCAATGACAGATTCAAGAGGGGGGCGGGGCAGCGGGGGTCTGGGCCTCCCCGCATGGAAAAAAATAGATATTATTACTAAAAGTATATATTTGTACCTACACAATTTGCTGAACTCAAAAATGTTTGAGTTTATTTGAAGTTCAGTTAAAACAGCACGTGAAGTTTGTGCCAAAACATCTCATTTTGACAACTAAATTCTTCCTCTAAATCCTCTTACACTTCAAATTTGCCAAAGTACAGGGTGGTCTAAAAGTCCCTATCTAATTTGCTGAAATAATAGTAATTTAGGATAAAACTGTAATAACATAATTAGATATATATTTATTTATCAAGTTTAGGTCTAAGATTCGATGTGAGCACTATCAGTGTCTCTGCAAATCTCAAATCTGTTCACTGCATTGCGGAACACATTCATTCTCAAGCATCTCTGGGGTTATTTTAGTGACTGCTGCGACAATGCGGGTTTGCAGATCCTGCAGGTCTGTAACTTTTGTTTTGTAAACCTCATACTTTATAAAGCCCACGCGAAGAAGTCTGATGGTGTTAAATCCGGAGATCGTGCTGCCCAGGGCCTGTTTCCACCACGTCCACTCCAGCGATTTGGTAAGAGCTCATCAAGGTACGCCCGAACGATGTTTGCATAGTGACATGGAGCTCCATCTTGTTGAAAGACAACAGTGTCGAGAATGCCATCTGAACCAAGCTGCAGTTCAAAAAACTGCTGAAGCATGTTAACATAAATTGGCTCTGTTACCGTAGCTTCTGCAAAGAAAAAAGGTCCATAAATTTTCGATCTTGCCATGCCCAACCAGACATTAACTTTAGGAGACTCTCTCTCCCATTCGTAGAACTCGGTTGTTTTTTCACTTGCCCAGATACGGCAATTATGTCGATTAACCATTCCGCATGTGTGGAATGTCTCCTCATTGCTGGAGAGAATGTGGTTTAATAAGTTTTCGGTATGAATTTTTTCAATCAATTCTGTGCACATGGCGGCTCGTCTTGGATAATCTCTTCGTGTAATTCATGTAGCACTTGAATATGGTAACTTTTCTTTTTTAATGTCGATTTTAAAATCCTTAGAACAGTCGTTTTTGGTATGCACGGTCTATGTGATGCTGTGCGAGTTGACATTCTAGGAATTGTTTCAAAAGCATCTCTTACCAATTCGATACTTTCTTGAAAGGTACCTCGACGTCCAGATCTTGCCTCATCATGAACAGATCCTGTTCTTTTAAATTTATTGACCAGCTCGTGAAATGCTTTGTCTGTAGGTCCTGGTTTGTGAAATTTTCTTTCGAATTTTTCTCGAATTTCTTTGCACTATCATCATCTATAGCCTGTACAAAATAAAATAGAAATGTCATTATTTCAGCAAAATAGATAGGGACTTTTGGACCACCCTATATAATTTAATTGGTAAATCCGCGGCCTCGAGTGCAGGGGGGTTAATATGGAAAACACTTCTGGACACGAAAGCGTTGTGTTCCTTCGGGTGCTGAAATATCCACCAGGTTTACCTTGTCGAAGCGCGGTGGTAGTGCCCTCACCTTCTACTCAAGAGGGACTGGGTTCGAAACATGGTGGGGGCCTTTGTGCCTTCCAGAAAATCGTGCGTGGTCATGCATGATATTCTATCCATGGGTATCCAGTGTTACACCAGAGTTTTGAATGAAATACGACCATTGCCTCGAGTGCAGAGGACGTTAGTACGGAAAACAGTATGGGTGTTGAAATGTCCGCCAAATTGTAGTAATTTTTACTTTGTCGTTGCTTGGTGGCCAGTGCTCTCACCTTCTACTAAAGGAGAGCTGGGTTTGAATCTTGGTGAGGGGTAATAAAAACCCACTCTAATAGACAGAGTTTATTTCCACAACAATTTCGATGCCCACTGGCATCCTCTTCGGGTGGATACAGAAAAACGAGTGAACCAAAAACTAGAGGGAAAACAGTCCAGGGACCATTAAGAAATTCGCACCTAGGTTAGATCCCGTTCTCCCGACACTGGAAGGGCATTTTTTGTTAAAGGGACCCGCTTATAAGTACATTCGCACAAATTTAAAACTATCTTCTTGTTCTATACATACAGATTCTAGTATTTTTTTTTTTTACATAATTATTACATTTATTATTAAATTTATTACCTTTAATGGATCACGTTAAGAATAGCGAACCCATAGGGTGTTGGGTTCGCTATTCTTGACATGGATAATTTTGGGTTCCCTATTCTTGACATGGAAACTTTTGGGTTTGCTATTCTTAACATGGAGAATTTTGTAAAAACCTATTCTTTACATGAGATATATATAATCCGATTATAAAGCCTCTTATCGTTAGTTACTAAGTTACAAAAAATATGTTTGGAAATATCGTACGTTTGGAAATATCGTACGTATCTTATCGTACGTAAAGCGACTTAAAGTTACAGAAAATATGTATCGCATTCATCTACTGCAAATTTGTAAAGAAACTTGATTTTTTTTCAGTTTTATTTAATACTAATGTTATCTGAAATTTTTCACTTTACAACCCCAACAAAATTCGGAGCTATTGAAGAATAGGGACCCCACCTTCTTTAGTTAGGCTTATAACGAAAATATCACGACCTAACCTAACCAATCGTTAGGTTAACTGTACGCCCTTGACGATTGGTTAGGTTAGGTCATGATATTTTCGTTAGTTAGCCTTATAAAGCTAACTAAAGAAGGCTGGGGTCCCTATTCTTTAATAGCTCCCAAAATTTTGCGCCATCACATTGCATCACAATATCCTTTCCATTAAAATCCTATTGTTTTATTATGCTAGGCAAACTAGTTTTTTAAAGTGGCTTCTTATTAAATATTTAAATTTCTCTTAATAAATTTTTTTTTTCGAAGTATTTTTCCCTGTTGAAACATTAGGTTTGCCATTCTTAACATGTTGAATTTTGGGTTCGCTATTCTTAACTTGTTGAATTTGGGGTTCGCTATTCTTAACATGTTTAATTTTGGGTTTGCCATTCTTAACATGATGTAAATGGGTTCGCTATTCTTAACCTGATCCCATTTAATATTGCATTATTATTTATTACAGAAATTATATATTTATTATTACATTGATTATTACATTGTTGTTTATTATACAGAAATTATAAACCGAAAAACGAATGAAAAAGGCGAGAAGGAAACAATCCAGAGACCATTAAGAAATTCGCACCTATGCTAGATCCCGTTCCCCCCACCCCAGAAGGGCATTTTTATTAAAGGGTCCCGCTTATAAGTAAATTCGCACAAATTAAAACTATCTTTTTGTTCTATACATACAGATTCTATTATTTTGACATAATTACTGCATTTATTATTGCATTTACATTTATTATTATTACCTTCACACGAATTATTACAATTATTTTATTACCTTATTATTACATTTATTGCATTTATATTTATTTCCACATTTATTATTTCCATTATTACATTTACATTTACGTTTATTATTCCACTTACATTTTACCGAGGAAAAACCAAAAAAAAACCGAATGAACCAAAAGCGAGTAAGGAAACAATCCAGAGACCTTTAAGAAATTCACACTTAGGTTAGAACCTGTTCACCCGACTCCGTAAGGGATTTTTTGACGAAGAATCTCATTAAAGGGTCCAACTTATAAGTACATTCGCACAAATTAAAATTATCTCCTTGTTCTATACATACAAATTCTATTATTTTTCTTTTGACGTATCATAATTATTACAGTGGGAATCAAGTAAGGTACTTTATAAATGTAATAATTATGTCAAAAGAAAAATAATAGAATTTGTATGTATAGAACAAGGAGATAATTTTAATTTGTGCGAAGGTACTTATAAGTTGGACCCTTTAATGAGATTCTTGGTCAAAAAATCCCTTACGGAGTCGGGTGAACGGGTTCTAACCTAAGTGTGAATTTCATAAAGGTCTCTGGATTGTTTCCTTACTCGCTTTTGGTTCATTCGGTTTTTTTTTCCTCGGTTAAATGTAAATGGAAAAATAAACGTAAATGTAAATGTAATAATGGAAATAATAAATGTGGAAATAAATATAAATGCAATAAATGTAATAATAAAGGTAATAAAATAATTGTAATAATTCGTGTAAAGGTAATAATAAAAATGTAAATGCAATAATAAATGCAGTAATTATGCCAAAATAATAGAATCTGTATGTATAGAACAAGAAGATAGTTTTAATTTGTGCGAATGTATTTATAACCGGGACCCTTTAATAAAAATGCCCTTCTGGGGTGGGGGGAACGGGATGTAGCCTAGGTGCGAATTTCTTAATGGTCTCTGGATTGTTTCCTTCTCGCCTTTTTCATTCGTTTTTCGGTTTATAAGTTCTGTATAATAAACAACAATGTAATAATCAATGTAATAATAAATTTATAATTTCTGTAATAAATAATAATGCAATATTAAATGTAATAAATTTAATAATAAATGTAATAATTATGTTAAAAAGACAATAGAATCTGTATGTATAGAACAAGAAGATAGTTTTAAATTTGTGCGAATGTACGTATAAGCGGGTCCCTTTAATAAAAATGCTCTTCCAGTGTCGGGAGAACGGGATCTAACCTAGGTGCGAATTTCTTAATGGTCCCTGGACTGTTTTCCCTCTTGTTTTTGGTTAATTCGTTTTTCTGTATCCACCCGAAGAGGATGCCAGTGGGCATCGAAACTGTTGTGGAAATAAACTCTGTCTATTAGAGTGAGTTTTTATTATCATATTTTGACCTTCACGTAGAAAAAAAAGTGAAGTTTTTGCATTTATTGGTGAGGGGTATTTTTACCCAGGACAATCCCATATGAGCCAAGTGTACCTGCCATGTAAGATTGAGAAATCATGAAATTCTTTGTTGCATCAAGTCAAATCTAGAAGTTGGGCCACCAGTTTCATCTGACTACGAATCCATTGTCCCCGGGATCGAGACCCGGTGACGGCGCGCAGCAAAACCCAGCTGTTCATCCTTCCACATAATAAAAAAATTGGTTGATAGATAAATGGGTACCCTGGGTAGCCAGTGGTTAAGGCACTGGGCTGGTGGTGGGGTGTGGTTCGGATTCCACGTTAAACTGTAGGTCTAAGGTGGAGTGACAAGCTTGACCTTCGTTAGAATGAACAATTCGAGCGGAAGCAAAACCAAAGTTATATAATTTTTAGCTCTAATCCAATTATTTTAAATAGGATTCACTTGGAAATACTACTACTACTACTACTACTACTTCTACTACTACTACTACTACTACTACTACTAATAATAATAATAATAATAATTTAAGATAAAACTGATCTCATAAATTATATATCAGTTAAATGACGCCACGGTCGGAACATGTATAAAATAAATCCTATGCGCGTGTGTGATTCCACATTCATGCAGGAACGATGTCCTCAATTAAGGGCCTTTCAACCAATAACTTCATAAGTCTAATTGGCACACACATTTCAAATTATGGGTTTGGGTTTGGAGTAAATTATAACTATAAGAGGGTATGAATGATAGTCAAAGACAATTGGTTATATCTAATTGATCTTTATGTGTAGGTATGAAAGCGTAATTGGAAAATGTTTCTCCTTTGCAGTATATTATACTTTCTGTATTTGCTTTATATATATATATATATATATATATATATATATATATATATATATATGGCTATGTGCGGGGAAGAGCGTAAGAGAGCAACTCGCTCCTTCACCAAGCTAGGGCAAAAGGCGGGGCCACCAGCTTGATCTTTGTGTGAGAGAGACCAACACATGGAACTTCAACGACGTTAACGATATATATATATATATATATGCTGCAAACCCACAAGGAAAAAGAAAAAACGATTCCAAGGCCTTTCGTGTATTCAGAGCTACACCTCGTCGGGGAATGAAGAGAGAAGGCAAGATGCCCATAAATATATACAACGTAGCGGAAACCAGAACAATTAGCACATACTTAGCAAGAGTTAATGAGAGGCAAAAGGAATTTTAACAAGATATTGTCAATTTTATACATTCCAGTACTGTTATTGAAATTGTTTTCAAAATGGATAAATGCACATTCTAGGATATTTCTTTCTATTATATCTCTGTTTTCAACAAGCGCTTTAGAACTATCCCACTTGATGCTATGATTACATCTATACATATGGTTAAACAAAGCATTGGAATTATTAACTGTTCTACACGCATATTTAAGCTGTTTTACCCTAATATCTAACGTTTTACCCTAATATCTAACGTTTTATCGTTTTTTCTTTTTCCTTGTGGATTTGCAGCATTGAATTGAATTGAATAACCTTTATCAATAATAAAATAAATACAGTAGTCTTTTTACAATTTACAATTTTTACAATGACAAATAATTGTGAAGCTCGACTATTTTTTTTTTATTTATTTTTTTTTTTTTTTATTTATTTTTTTTTGGCCCTCAAGCTTTAGGCTTTACTGGGCTCTTATTAAAAATAAGCAGCTAGCTGTTATAAATTAATAATAATAAATAAATAAATAAGTAAATAAGTATTATTAATAGTTAAAGCCTGTATTTCAATATTAAACAATATTAATGGACAATATTAGACATTATTAGTGGACATTAATCCAAGATTTTTGTTAGTATCCCATTATTAATCGGGATTTCAACTTGGTTTTAAACAAATTTACATTCACAATATTTTTTATATCGGCATGCAAGTCATTCCATAGTTTCAATCCAATGAAAATGGGTAGTTTTTGAGATGAAGACAATCTAAATTGAGGTATAACAAGCTTTGATCTATTTCTGGTCTGATACGAGCGGATTTCTTGATGAGTTACAAAATATCTATTTACCCATTGCAAATTAATGATTTTGCTCTTACACTCGTAAATAAAAATAAAATGTGCCAGTTTGGTTATATCATTGAGCTTTAGTAGGTTTAGCTCTTTAAATAATGCACTAGAGTGATCAAGGAAATCAGCATCAGATAATAACCTTATTGCTCGTTTTTGGATGACAAAGATAACATTTAATGCGTTGTTAGCGGAGTTTCCCCAAACAAGAGTGCAGTACGTTATATAAGGAAGAACAAGAGTATGATAAAGAGTCAATAAAACTTGTTTAGGGACTACATTTCTAAGTTTAAACATTATAGCAACGCTCCTTGAAATCTTTTTCACGATATAATTTACATGATCACTCCATTGCAAATTCTTATCTAGCATTACACCAAGAAATTTTGTTACAGTACACTCCTTTATGGCGATTTCATTAACATTAAGTTCATCAAGATATACATTTCTTTTATTAGTAAAAATCATGAAATTTGTTTTACTGGTATTTAGGAAGAGTTTATTGGTGGTCAACCATTTCATTACACTGATGAATTCTGAATGAAATATATTCTTAGCTGTATTAACATCTTTGCAAGAAAAGGAGAGAGTTGTATCATCTGCAAACATTATGAAGTTCAGTATATCAGATGAACGTGGAAGGTCATTTATATATAATAAAAATAACAGTGGACCCAGCACTGAGCCCTGTGGCACACCATGTTTGACAAGCGCTTTAGTGGAGCAAACCTTATTTACTGATACAAAATTATATCTATCGGACAAATAACTTTTAAACCAATCACTGATTGCTCCTCTAAAGCCGTAACAATACAATTTATTAAGTAGAATATTATGGTCTATCACATCAAACGCCTTACTCAAATCCATAAATATTGATATCATTATTTCTTTGTTCTCCTTAGCTATATTTACATTTTCCATAAGATTTAAAATAGCCATTTCCGTTGTTCTATTATTACGGAAGCCATATTGATTTGGAGATAATAAATTGTAGGATTCTAAATATCGCTGCATTCTACTTTTTACAATTTTTTCGAAAACTTTGCTGAACACAGAAAATGAACACACCGGCCTGTAATTTGTTGCTAGTGTAGGATCACCCCCTTTAAAAAGGGGTGTTATACAACCAGTTTTTAGCATTGATGGGAATATTCCTTTGGAAATACTTTGATTGATAATTTTAGCCAAAGTTACAGATATCTTATCTTTAACAGGTTTCAATATAGGTACAGGAATGTTATGAATGTTATTTTTTTGTATTTTTTAATTTACCAATAATATTCTGGACCTCAGTAGAGGTAGCAGGAACAAAAGAAAATGAATTTAGTGGGCTGGGTGGCATATATTCTAGAGGTGAGTGATTATTATTTATTAATTGTGAGCGAAGTTTATCCGCTATTGAAGTAAAATGTGCATTTAAAGAGTCTGCAATAGCAGTATCATCAGTGATTTCTGTATTATCAACATTTAATTTCTCTATTGGATTTTTCTTAATTTGTTTTCCGAGAAGATTGTTTATGGTTGTCCAAGTGTTTTTCATGTCTCCTTTATGTTTGGAAAATTGATTGTTATAATAGTTATATTTTGCAATTTTGATTATTGTAGTTAATTTGTTTCTGTATTGAGTATATTGTATTTTAGGAATTTTGCTCTGCAATTGCAATTTGAATAATTTATCTCTATTCTTTATTGAAGTGATAATTCCTGGAGTGATCCATGGATTTGCGACCCTTTTGGGCGAAACTGTTTTTCTCCTTAAAGGAAAGCAAATATTAAAAATATGGAATAAGGTGTCATAGAAGAACTGAAGCATATGATCTGAGCATTCATTCATTTCACGTGTTTAATTGTGAAATTCATCCCACACACACACATATATATATTAGGGTGGTCCATAAAGTCAAAAGCTGTAAAGTTGAATGGTACTTGGTACTTGAGTGAGATGTTGGTCTCCCTTTCCTTCTTCGACCCTAACACCTCCCTGACAGTCAAGAGAGAGATGGTTAAGCCCTTGGATAAGTAGGGCTAGGAGGATCCTGCGAAACGGATCATCGTAGAAGTGACCATGGTTATCAAAGGGAAGATAGTGGCCAACTTCGTCACCCAATCATCTCGTCGCTTCTATGAGGTGTTGAGCCTCTCGACCGCGTTCCTGGAAGTCGTCCCGCAGAAGCGGGAAAGCCGGGCAGACTACCAGGCCGCCTGACAGTTCGTTCGGTCCATGAAGCTCGTTAACGACTTCGCCGAGCGAGGAGCGGTACTAATGCAGGACTTCAACGCTGTCCTCATGAAAAATGAAGACCAGAAACAATACCTACTACAGGTAGTGGAAGAGCACCGGCGGGAGTTTTCGGATGCCCAGAAGGTAATGGTGACTCATAGATTGAAAACCAGGAAACAATGAGTGGGAGATGGGCCCCCATGAAACTCCCCCTCCCCCGCTAAGGGGATAATACTCACCAGTCAATCACTAAAATAATATAAAAGTATTTATTAGATGATGAGGAGGGGGGGGAATTAAAAAGTAAGCCTGGAAAACTTAAAAAATTTACGATTTTCGCTATTATAGGCTTATTGGGTAAATCTTCAGGTTCCACGTGACGCATCTTAGAATTATTCGACGTGGCTAAAATCTGGTTCGGATGTTTTTTCAACACAGAAAACAATAACAGGGGGGTAAGACCCCCCCAAAAAAAAAAAAAAAAATTCCTATGTAATTGTGGACTACCCTAATATATATATATATATATATATATATATATATATATATATTAGACAGGAATAAAGTAAACACATAAAAAACATTGGATCCTATATTTTCTTACAACAAGTGTATGTACTCGTATTAGAACTTCACGAGAAAAGTTTACAGAGGCGAAATGATGCTTCCTACTGTTGGTGCTCGCGAGTTATTACCTTTTATTCGTGATTGAGTGATTGGACAATCAGACCGTGGTCTTTGTAAGAGACAGCTTGTTCATAATCACGGACTTCTTCTATATGGTATGGTTCATAATATATATATACACACACCTTTCAACCTTTCAAATGTTCCGTGCGATAAATCCTCATTTCACGAAGGTCAAGCTTGTCGCCCTTCCTCTCGAGTTGCCCTGGTGAAGTAGTGAGTTGGTTTCTTGTACTCTCCACCTCACATAGTCAGGTACGCCCGGTTCATCGGAGATTGTTCTGAGCCAGGCGTCTAATTTTCTTTTGAAGATGTCCACCGCAACACCACTCGTGTTCCTTAGTTCTTTGGGCAGCTGATTAAACAGTTTTGGTCCTCTCACAACAAAACTATTTTCTTTCAGGGTTAAGGATGTTCCCTGTCTCGCCTTTAATTTGGGAACACGACACAGTCTTCCTTTTCTACTTTCCACTGTTGTTTGGGGAGTTACAGGGTTCAGAGTAAGATTAGGGCTAGTTTCTCCATTATTTTCCAAGTGCAAATAATGGCGCATCTCTCTCTTCTCCTTTCCAGTGAATATAAGTTTAATTCGCGTAACTTTTCCCAGTAATTTAGTTCTTTACACCCATTAATCTTGGCTGTGAAGCTTTTCTGAATCCCTTCTAACTGTCTAATGTCTTCTTTTTTATATGGGCATGTTAGGACCGAGCAGTTTTCCAGTTTGGGTATGATCAGTGTTTTCAGTAGAGGAATCATTATATTCCTATCCCTTCGTTTGAAGGTTCTCAGCATCTGCCCAGTTATTCTCTTCCCTCTGTTTACTGTTTTCTTATTTTGTGTTTCAAATTTCGCATCATCGGTCATTACAACTCCTAAATCTTTTGCTTTAGAGTTTCTCTTGAATTTCCTGTCCATTTGTCAATATTCCATGGATTTTAGATCCTTCCTCTTTTCGTACCGTAACAGCTGAAATTTCTGTTAAGTTTCATATTGTTGTCTTCGGTCCACTTGTAGATTCTGTTCATGTCTGTTTGTAGAGATCCTATATCCTCTGGGTTTCTTATTTTTCTACTGAATTTTGTGTCATCGGCAAAGGATGTTACTGTACTGTCACTGGTAACGTCCTCATCTATGTCATTTAGCATGATTATGAAGACTAGTGGAGCTAATACTGTTCCTTGTGGTACTGAGCTGAGGATCTCTGATTCTGATGAAGATATTCCTTGTACTGCAACGACTTGCCACCGCTCACTAAGGAAATTATATATCCATTTTCCTACTTTTCCTGTTATTCCCATATATTTCAGTTCATGTATTATGATTCCATGGTCACATTTGTCGAACGCTTTGGCAAAGTCTGTGTATATTACATCATAGTTTTCATTACTTTCAAATGCATCAATAATGCTGTTGTAGTGTTCCATTAGTTGTGATAAGCATGATCTGCCTGACCGAAATCCATGTTGGTTATCATTTAATTTTTGCCGAGTTTCCAAATAGTCATAGATTTTCTGTCAACTATTCTTTCAAATATTTTAGTGAGATGAGATGTAAGCGACACTGACCTATAGTTTTTGGCCTCTGATTGATCTCCTCCTTTATGTATTGGGACTATGCTCGCGCTCTTCAGGGTGCCCGGTATTTCTCCCGGTCCTGCCTCTGAGTGTGCTTTTATTTCCCTATGGCTTGTGTAATATCATCTGTCGTAAAATCGAAGTCCGTTATATTTTCCACTTGTAAATTTAGTTCTTCAAAGAACAAGTTTCTATCGTATATCAGTTTGTCAGTTTTTGTGATACTGAAAGATGATTCGTACTGAGCTCTTAATATTTCAGATACTTCTGTTAGATCATCAGATAAAGTACTGTCTTCGTTTTACAAACATCCGATAGTCGCGTGATTTTTCGACTTCCTTTTTGCAAAATTATAGAAGTATTTTGAGTTAACCTTTATAGCTTTTATAGCGTCGTCGTCTTCTTTTTCTGTATGCTTTTCAATTAGTTCCTGTATGACGCAATCTATACTCTGCAGTTTATCATTTAATATTTTTCTGATGTTGTTATCTTTACAGTTGCTTAATTTTGCAGTCACTCTTTTTCTCTTTCGGAACAATGACCTCTTTTGCCTCTCGAATTTGCCTCTTTGTTGTATTTTTGGGACATGTCTTTCCACAATTTCTAGCGTCTTCTCCTCTAACGTCATGAGCATCTCTTCGTTGTCTTGGCCTTGAAGATAGTTTTCCAATCTATTACTTCCATACTGGATGCAACACCTTCCCAGTTTTAGCTTTGGAGTGAAAATTAAAAATTTCGAATTTGCTTCTTTCTGTTGTTCGTGTTCCCTCCTTTCCTATTGCTTTTATATGGTTTTAGGCGAATTTGTCTACAACAATTTGTCTAAAGATACAATTCATCTACAACAATTTGTCTAAAGATACAATTCATCTACAACAATTTGTCTACAACAATTTATCTACAACAATTAGTCTACAGATACAATTTATCTACAATAATTTGTCTACAGATACAATTTGTCTAGAGCATGGGTCGGGGAACTTTTTTGGGTATTACCCAAAAATCTATTTGAGTAAAATGAAATTACCCCCAGACTTCAAAGTAAACAAAAACAAGCCAATTGCTCTTAAAATTGTTGCATATGGTGTCTCTCATACCGCACGCATTACCCCCAAAAATTTTAAATTTACCCCATTTGGGGTAATTTACCCCTGTTCGCCGACCACTGGTCTAGAGAAACTATTACTAATATTGGACCTAGTATGTTTCATGGACTGCTCTCGATTTTCCTACGAAATTGAAAACAAGGGCAGTCGATTACCCTGATTTTGTTTCTGCAATCGGTTTTCTTGAGAACCCTAACCTAACCTAACCTGACCTAACCTAACCTGACCTAACCTAACCTGACCTGACCTGACCTGACCTGACCTAACCTAACCTAACCTAACCTAACCTGACCTGATCGAGTTTCTTATACTATTGTTTTTTGCAAGATATCGCACTAATTCTTGTCATTTTTTGTGAATTTGTATGGCGTAAGCGCCACACCAGCTCGGACTTATTCAAAAAGATGTTGGATTGTATTGCGTCTTTTCAGTAAATAAATTTATTCAATATCCAATAACATTTTTCGGTGTTACTGTAGTATGCGGTCTACCTACGATTGGTTAGGTTTAATCATGATATTTTCGTTAAAACTAACGAAAATATCATGACTAAACCTAACCAATCGTCAAGGGCGATTGACAATGGGATGTAAACAAACAATTAGTAAACAAGATAAGAAGCTATAATTAAAAGGTAGACCGCCGAATCGTAGGTAGACCGCATACTACAGTAGCACCCATTTTTCTTTATCATTTCTCAAGAAAACCGATTGCAGAAACAAATTTTTCATTTTTTTGAAAAAATTAATAATAATTAACATCAAATAGCTTTCATTTTTCCTCTCTAGACAAATTGTATCTGTAGACAAATTATTGTAGATAAATTGTATCTGTAAACTAATTGCTGTAGATAAATTGTTGTAGACAAATTGTTGTAGATGAATTGTATCTTTAGACAAATTGTTGTAGACAAATTCACCGGACACCCTTTTATATTGGTTGTCATTTCACTAATGCTGTGATCCGATATTATAATTGAGAATATTTCTACGTTATCAATTAGGTTGCTGTTGTTTGTGAATACCAAATCTAGGCAGTTGTTTTTTCTTGTATTTTCTGTTATTTCTTGTGCTAACATAAATTCATCAGCTAGAGCTAGTAGCATTTTTACCTGCTCCTGGTCTTCCCGGGTGCCCCCCTTGTCCTGGTGTATACGTGTACATCCTTTTATATTTCATGAATGGAAAATCAAATCACGGAGAAAAATGTTTTGTGTTGGAGAATATAGATCTTTTATCGTTTCTTAACTCTGTAATGGAATCTGAGAATTTCGAGGTTGGCGTGTTCGGGGGTCTGTACATTACAATTAGCACCATATTTAATTTTTCAACTGTTGCTGCTACACATTCTATGTAGCTGTTTGAGGTACTTATAAACATTTCTGCATATGCCTTTCGCGTGTGTAAACAGCACATCCTCTTTTACGTCTCACTGTTTTGTCGCTCGGAGAATGTTATCGTCGTCAATTTGTATTTCTTTTTTGTCAATGCAGAACTCACAGTTTTCACAGTTCGCCTGGCAGTCCTTTAGATGGGTTTCCGTGAAGCATGCAAAGTCTGCTCCGGTTTCTTGCATGAGTAGCGTGTGTCAATTTTAGTAAAGTCAACAATTCAAAAACTACTAATGCTCAAATGATGTCATATTATCTAGCAAACTTAGAAATATCTTTAGTGTTGTTTAAAAAAGCCATTTACCTACTTATATTTGACCATAAAGGTTTGAAATATAACCTAAATATGACTGTAGCATCGTATATCAATGTGCCATTGATATGTATGGTCAACTTTGGTTATTTTTGGTGTGCAGTATGGTTTCTAAGTTTCACATAGTCACAAATGCTGGAGTTTTGATTGTGAATGCATGTGTTTTCCCTCCTTTTTGACAATTTTGATTACTTTGTAATGTAAATATTGTGTAATTCAAATTATTCGAAATGTTATGTGTGATCAAAACTTTCTGTATATTTTGATATGATAGATATATGAAATTGTCATTACTTTGAATAATTAAGTCTTGTACCTATAACAACACAACCTTTTATCTGAGCTTATAGGAAGATATTAAGAATTTCAATTAACTTAATTTTATGTAATCATAATCAGTAGGCCTATCCAAATTTCAATGACATTTCTTTTGTTCACAAGTCCACAGGATGAGTCAGAAAGAAATCAGAACCCGAAGTAAATAAAGTTGTCACCTAAGTCATTTGGTGGGGACTGGGAGGGAACTTCCCCCTGCTGAGCTGCCCACAGCCAGAGATCTGCTAAGGTATGGTTTGTTGAGGAGAGAGATGAGTGAGGAAGACAGGAGGAATTACCCAGTTAATGACCTGATTAACAACGGCATTGTTCCAGGGCTATTGGCTCAGTGGAGAAAGGCCAACGCTCTATTCACTGGACTTGTAATCAACACTGTAGTCAGGATTAGGGCTAAAGTGAAGGCACTGTGTGGTGAGGCAGTGAAGGTGTCCATTGGCAATGTGAAGCTAGAGGTCAAAGATAGGTTCATGATGAAACTGGACAAACTGGTGGACATCCTGACCTGTCACTGTGTGATCAGGAGCTGCAGTGAGCTTGGGTGCAACCCTGTCTGCAACAGTGAGGTTCGCATTGACTGCAGCTGCAGGAGCGAGCAGAAGATACCAGTGCAGGAGCTTGCCTTCATTAAAGGTCAGAGAGAAAAGGTGAGCAGTGTGGGGGCACACCAGATGGGTATAGCTGATCACCCTGAGACCAGGAGACAGGAATCAGTGCTGCAGAGACAGGAGCAGAGAAGGAAGGCCGAGGAGAAAAGGAGGAGGAAGGCAGAGGAGTCAGCCAAGAAAGAAGAGGAGTTGAGGGAGAAGTCACTGCTGGAGATGGAGTTGGAGAAGACTGGAGATATACTGGAGGAGGCAGGGAGGAGAGAGGAGGACGAAGACTTCATACCAGAGGCTGCGACAACTTCTTCCTTGCCTGTGGCTAAGAAAAAGAAATACAACATTGAAGATATCACCAACATAGCTCTGGCTAGCTTGAGACATCACACTGGGCTGAGAGAGAGTGCAGAGATTGCCACTGCTGCCTGGATTGATGCTGGTCTTATCACAGAGTTTGACACACAGTGTGACACACAACAAGGTGAGGAGGGCTCAGGAGAGACTGACTAAGGAGCTGGTCAAGAAGTTTGATGAAGAGATTAGGGGAATGGCATCACCTGTATCTTCTTTGATGGGAAAAGAGATGACACCAAAGTGATGATGGAAGCTGAGGGCAGTGACAGGCAGTTTCCTGGCCTCATTAAGGAAGAACATTACACAGTGTGCAATGAACCAGGTGGGAAATATTTGTGGCATTTTGTACCAGAGGAAGCTGCAGAGGAGAGAAGTCATGCTGAGGTCATTGCTGATCATCTGGTGAACTGGCTAAGAGAGAGAGGAGCAGACCAGACCCTTTTGACCATAGGAGGTGACAGTACTAATGTGAATACTGGCTGGGAGGGAGGAGTAATGCATTATGTGGAGGCCAAGCTTAGCAGGAAGTTGGTGTGGATTGTCTAACTTGCACACTGGGAAGCTGAGTCTCAGACACCTGGTGACTGCACTGGATGGCAAGACATTGAGCAACAACAAGTGGTCTGGGCCCCTAGGGAAGATGTTAGACACTGCCACTGAGCTGAAGATCAACCCAAACTTCACGAGGATCACTGTTGGTTCTCCTCTACCCCATCTCAGTCAGGATGTAGTCAAGGACCTCAGCACAGACCAATCATATGGCTACAGAATCATCACTGCCATCAGATCGGGAGAGGTACTTCAGAGTCTAGCTCTCCTGGAGATTGGGCCAGTTTGTCACAGTAGGTGGCTGACCATGGCTCTAAGGTTCTGCAGATTGTGGATTTCCAAACATGGGCTGAAGGGTAGGAACCTGAAGAATCTGAGGATAATTGTGGAATTCATAGTGGGAGTCTACATACCAAACTGGTTCAACATCAAGTTAAATCACAGCTGAGTGGAGGGCCCCAGGCATGTACTGTATCAGCTGGAGCTGCTCAGAAGTCAGAAGAAGGAGGTGATAGGATTAGTGATGCCTACAGTGAAGAGATCAGCCTGGTATGCACACTCTGAGGCTGTGCTCCAGGCCATGCTGTGCAGTGAGGTGGAGGAGGAGAGGAGGGAGGCAATGAAAAGGATACTGGAAATCAGAGATGAAGGAGATGAGGACACACAGGTAGGAGACTGCAGTGTCAGACCCAGGAAGACTCCTGACATCAACCCAGATGCCACCAAACTCTCGGAGCTTATTGACTGGAACTCTGGCGTGAGTGAGCCTCCTCTGACCTGCTCCCTCACCACTGCTGCAATCAAGGAGTTTCTGGATAGACCAATGGAAGTTCCTGCATGGCCCTCACACACACAGTCAGTAGAGAGGTATGTAAGGGTGACAACTGAAGCAGCACAACATATTTACTCACAAGAGAGGAGGGAGGCGTACATCAGTGGCCAGGTGGCCAGTAGGGAGCTCATGTCCAGGAACAAGAGCAAGGCAGACATGGCATCCTTGGCAAAGTTCAAGAAACCTATCTATATTTCTAAGTTTTAATATTGAAGTACAATCAAAATGTTTTTAATTTTATATATGTAAAATGTAGTTATATATGGCATCCCTGGCAAAGTTCAAGAAACCTATCTATATTTCTAAGTTTTAATATTGAAATACAATCAAAATGTCTTTAATTGTATGTAATGTATGTAAAATGTAGGTATATACAATAAAAAAAAATACTTGCAAAAATTGCTGATTTTTCGTAAACTTCAACTTCAAATATAAATAGCTAGGAGTGGTCAAATCTGGATTTTAAAGCCATATTTCGATTTAGCACATAAAAATGCATCATTTGGTCACTAGTAGTCTTTGAAAATCTAAAGATTTCACTTTGCTCCCTAAAATTGACACACCCTATTGCATGAGTCCTTTCAGGTATGTGACTTTGTTCAGGGAATGGTTTGATTTAAGGCCCTGAATGCTGGCTAGGATTATTTTTATTTTTCCTTATCGTTTTTATATACTTGTGTTTCCGATTCGTTTTCCAATGCTGGTGCCGGTTTTGTTGCCTTGTGATCCTCCGAGAATTTTCCTCTTTATCTGTTTCGATACCCGTTGTCCCGATATCGCATGTAATGTCTTTCTGTATGCTTTCTGTACGGCTCTCGGATCCCTGTATTTGTCAGTTGGCTTTCTATTTGCTAGATGATATTCAATAGTTGAATTGTGTGGGCTACATCTAAAAAATTGGTAGCCCTCTTTGTTGCTGGTTTCGTCTGCTCACCTGTCGGGTTCCTTTGAGGGTGGTGGTAATGGCATTTTTGTCCGAATTTGCACCTCCCATATCTTGCGTAGGTGTTGCAGACAGTAAGATGGTGGAACTTGCACTTTTTTCAAATTTGCAATATCCTCTTGTGTAATGTGTGTTACATACGTGGGATGTGCAGAGATGCATTGCCCATCCCGATATCTGCAATACTCATTTTACAGATGGTATTTTCTACGCTTCTCTTTCTCGTTATCTGATTATTTTCTCTATTTTTAATTTTGATATTATCATTATTTTTCTTCGGCTGTTTATTTCCTACATTTTTAGTTTTTATCTTTTTATCATTTTGCTCGTTGGGCAGTTTTACTACATCGCAACTTTTACTTATCTCCTTTCTTTCTTTTATGCCTTCATTCCGTATTATACTGTTATTCGTTATTTGCTCTTCTCTCTCATCCACCCAAATTTTCATTGGGACATTTCCGGATTCTTGTTTCCCCATTATTCCCTCCTTTTCTGTAACAGTCGAATTCGCTTTCTCCATTTCTTTAAATACGGCAAAGGATTTTACAGTCTGTGTACATGGTCACACAGAAATTTGATCCCGCGATCTGTTTAACGTTCGAGACGAGGGATATTTTCCTATCACTCCAATTCATGCAGATAAAATCGTGCAGTTTTTGACAGAAATCACATCGTATTGCTACATTTTCAGTTGTTTCCAGATTACACAAATTGCAGATTAAGTGAGAATTTGGACCCATGATCATGCTTTTCATTAATTATCGTAAAAAGAAATACACACATTTTTTTTCTTTCCTTTCGATGGTCACGGGATTTATGACCTTTGCGTTTTATGACCTTTTTCCTGCTTGTTTCGAATGCCAACCGTATTACAACCTGACTATATACGTTAAACTGGTGATAATTTATGTAAACTGTATTGCACTTTCTTAATTTTAATGAATTTCACTTTATAATTTATATGCACGGATTCATTGATACTTTATACACTTTCGTGTGTAAACAGAATAAACCGCCGAGTAGTTTATTCCCTTCTTATTTGGATGTTAATACAGAGAGAGACACAACACGTCCATTCCCCACGAGGTACAAGCAAACATATATATATATATATATATATATATATATATATATATATATATATATATATATATATATATATATATATATATATTAGGACCATGTGAATCACAATTTTCTTTTCGAATCGAATCTCGAATCAAATCAACCCAAACAATTAAAATCGAATCGAATCAACTGTACACATATAGATTAAAGTGTTTCTACACACAATTAGTAATAAGCATAAAATTAATTAAATCTTCTTGAGAACAAAGGACAAAGTAAATCCTTCCAAAAAAATGTATTAAGTATTTGATCATGAGGAGGAACAATGGCATTAAAGTATGATAAAAGTGTTATTGCACGAGAGATTGGTCTCAGTATAGAGATTGAATTATAATCTAAGTGAAAGGA
>JAJOZX010001370.1:727500-735000 GCA_023014485.1 Bathynomus jamesi | reverse complement strand
ATAAGCAAAACCCAGTCATCACTAATTATCAAATTTTATGCTCTTTAGAATCTCTGTTTCTAGGCGAACTTTTTTCCGCAATTGTACATGCCCATTAAACGTATACACCAAAAACTTCCTGCGACCTTCTATAATAAAAGTATTATCTTCTAGTTTGTGAATTCACTCCAAAAAGAAGTTTTTAAGACCATACTGTATCTTCTATCTAAAGAAGTTACGTATAATTAAAAGAAGTTATTGTATCATCTGAAAAGAAATCTCGATACCGGAAAGAAGGAAAAACTTCTAGAATGCACTCTCAAAAAGAAGTTTGAATGTAAAAATACTTGTTTAGGTTCTCATTTAATTTCTATGGAGGGGGGGGGCTCAGTATAAATGGGAAATTCTCATCAATAATAATTCACCAAAATAATTTTTGAAGAAAACAGTTTCTTCAATATTATAAAATAAAGTCTTTTATTTACTGTTGCTATGCGTACAATGGCAATAACAGAGTCATCGTGCGGGTTTCCCAGCAAGCAAGAAACAGGAACCAAATTTTATGCCATTTCCTTAAAACGTAACCCTCCCCACCCCCCCACAATTTTGATTGACAAAAAAATCCTTTTAGCTCATAGTTGAAATCCTTTTCGACGAATACAATTTCAAACTCAATTGTGAAAAAGAATTTCTAGTTTGTGTAATTGTAAAATTTATATTGAACGAGGGTTGGAATAAAATTATTATTATTATTATTATTATTATTATTATTATTATTACTATTATTATTAATTGTCTTACAGTATAAATGTGATATTTTTATGAATGAGGAAAAATTAAAAATTGTCATATTCAAGCTAATTGTTCAGTTAAAAAATCACTCGTAAATAATTCTTAAGTAGAATTCTCTTAAAAAAAATGTTATCAGTAATTTCATTTGGTTTCAAGTGACATTTTACGCATATTTATGTAAGTGACCCTTCAAAGCAAAATGCAGAAATTTTGAAATCTTGAAATCGCAAATAAACCCTATACCGGAGTGATAAACCTCCAATTTTTATAATTTACTTTAATTTAAGCTCCTTACTAACAGCCGTAGGGCTATATGACGCAGGAGAGACTTACATATCAACGTTGAATCCGAACCGCGGGTCATTATATCATCTGAACGCGGAGGACGGCCATCCATCCATCTACTATCCAGACCAAAATCTGACCTTGAGAAATTAGATCTTTTCAAACTCCGGACCGTTCTTTATAGCTAGAAAGTTACATTATTATTATGTGGTTTTGCGTGCTGAGTTCAAAAAGGTTATTCTTGTTTTGGAGAAATAAAAATTAAAAAAGTTACAGCACTTTTTATTAACATTATTTACATATATCGACCTAATATTACCTTGGTTACCTTGGTTAGCTTCCGCCCGAATTGTTTATTGTGACGAAGGTCAAGCTTTTCACTCCACCTTAGACCTACATTTTAACGTGAAATCCGAACCACACCCCACAAGCAGCCCAGCGTCTTAACCACTAGGCTATCCAGGGTACCCATTTATCTACCAACCACTTTCTTTATTGTGTGGAAGGCTGAACAGTTGGGTTTAGCTGCGCGCCGACTGCCGTCACCGGGTCTCGATGTAACTTTTTTCATTTCTCCAAAAAAAGAATAACTTTTTTGAACTTAGCACGCAAAACCACATGATAATGATGTAACTTTCTCGATATAAAGAACGGTCCGGATTTTGGAAAAAAGCCGAGAAATTTAACAAGACTTCGTGTGTACTCTTCTGAAATGTAATAAATAAACAACTTGTAATACAAGTTCAATGCAGCTACATTTTCAATTGTTGAACAAGTAAAGTTCGTAATAGGAGCACTGGTTTAAACTAGGTATGATAAACAACTTTCAAAAATTATATATATACCTTTCAACCTTTCAAATGTTCCGTGCGATGATTTCTCATTTCACGAAGGTCAAGCTTGTCGTCCCTCCTCTCGAATTGGTCTGGTGAAGCAGTGAGTTGGTTTCTTGTACTCTCCAGTCTCCACCTCACATAGCCAGGTACGCCCGGTTCATCGGGGATTGTTCTGAGCCAGGTGCCTAATCTTCTTTTGAAGATGTCTACCGCAACACCACTCGTGTTCCTTAGTTCTTTGGGCAGCTGATTAAACAGTCTTGGTCCTCTCACAACAAAACTATTTTCTTTCAGGGCTAAGGATGTTCCCTGTCTAGCCTTTAATTTCAGAACACGACACAGTCTTCCTTTTCTACTTTCCACTGTTGTTTGGGGAGTTACAGGGTTCAGAGTAAGATTACGGACTAGTTTCTCCACTATTTTCCAATTGTAAATAATGGTGTATCTCTCTCAGTAATTTAGTTCTTTGCACCCATTGATCTTGGCTGTGAAGCTTCTCTGAATCCCTTCTAGTTGTCTAATGTCTTCTTTATTATATGGGCATGTTACGACCGAGCAGTATTCTAATTTGGATATGATCAGTGTTTTCAGTAGAGGAATCATTATATTCCTATACCTTCGTTTAAAGGTTCTCAGTATCTGCCCAGTTATTCTTTTTCCTCTGTTTACTGCTATCTTATTTTGTGTTTCAAATTTCGCATCATCAGTCATTACAACCCCTAAATCTTTTGCTCTAGAATTTCTCTGAATTTCCTGTCCATTTGGGGTATAATATTCCATGGATTTTAGGTCCTCCCTTTTTCCGTACCGTAACAGTTGAAATTTCTCAGTGTTAAACTTCATATTGTTGTCTTCCGTCCACTTGTAAATTCTGTTCATGTCTGTTTGTAAAGATCCTATATCTTCTGGATTTCTTATTTTTCTACTGATCTTTGTGTCATCAGCAAAGGATGTTACTGCGCTGTCTCTGGTAACGTCCTCATCTATGTCAGTTAGCATGATTATGAAGAGTAGTGGAGCTAATACTGTTGTTTGTGGTACTGAGCTGAGGACCTCTGATTCTGATAAAGATATTCCTTGTACTGTAACGACTTGCCGCCGTTCATTAAGGCAATTATATATCCATTTCAGCATATATATATATATTATATATTATATATATATATATATATATATATATAATATATATATATACTATCTCTAGGTGACGTAATACTTAATTGTTAGTTATCAGTTGAGGCTTCATTTTCAAATTTTAACTTCAATGTTTAATGAAGATAATTATTATTTATAAACAAGATTGTGAAATTTAAAATTCGAACAAATTATAAATTTTTTCTTATATATATATATATATATATAATATATATATATATATATATATATATATATATATACCGTATATATATATATACACGCCTAACTTAATTGAAGTGACTTATGACAACGAATATTTTTAATATACATCTGACCTCAAGTTGTTACAGACTCATTAGTAATTTACAGAACAAATTGGCTTGGTATTATAACACCAGAACAGCATAATTACAGTACTATAATAATAATAATAAAATTAATAACAATACCATTGACCAGCTATATACATAAATATGATAAAATGTTCTACGTCATTTCCTTTCCTGCTTTGTTTCGTTTTACGCAGAAACACAAAATTAAACTAATCCAAAATATATGCTGTGTCCCTTTTCAAATATCTTTTTAACTGCATTGCGACAGTAATGTTTAACACACACACACACACACACACACACACACACACACGACACAAAGAACTTGTTACTGCGTTATTATCCTTAGCTTTATCCTTACCCTCAAGTTAATAAGGTTCAGACCTAATTTATACGATTTTTTGGGGTGTGGGGTATATATATATATATATATATATATAATATATAATATATATAAGTATGTATACAGTTTCACAAAAATGTCTGCCTACAAACATAAAGTTTCTAAAAGCGAAAGGAATCACTGTCACCAAAAAGGAAAAAAATAGCCAAAAAAAATGGGAATATTCCCAATTAGTAATTTTTTGTGCTGTTCAGAAATATTTTTTTCCAGACAAGCATTGCTTTTCAGAAACTGTACATTAATAACATATGTGTATACATTAACATACGTGAAGTCCCTGTCCTCACAAGTCTGTTATGCATACATTCGTACTGCTTAGTGTGGATATTGAGGACATTTTATACTCGTGTGTATATATATATATATTATATATATATATATACACACACACACACGCAATAACTTGAATTCAAATGTATATTAAAAATATTTGTTATGCATATGCATATATTCGTACTGCTAGTGTGAATATTGAGGAAATTTTATACTCGTGTGTATATATATATATACACACATGCAATAACTTGAATTCAAATGTATATTAAAAATATTTGTTATCACAAGTCACTTCAACTATAGAACTCAGAATGGTCCCGTGAGATCTTTTATGTTACACACAGACCGTGCATGGAACAAGGAACATTTCTAGGAAAATTAAATCCACTATAGTTCGAATAAGTAATGGTAAATGACAAATACTATAGTTTTTCTTTTTCATGATGTTAGACTGACGTGGGCAACGGGTCACTCGCAAAGAGGCCCCAAAATATAGCTTCCCTCACCAGCTATATGCTAAGCAGATAGGATCCAGCTTTGGGACAGGATCTAGGGATCCTATCCCAAAGCTGGATCATATATATATATATATATAATATATATATAATATATATATATATATACATACTAATGTCTCCGAGCAACTGATACAATGAGCAAACCAACCAACCAACCAATTTCACAATCTTGTTTTTAAATATTAATTATATCTTCATTAAACATTGAAGTTAAAACTTGAAAATGAAGCCTCAACTGATAACTAACAATTAAGTATTATGGTCAGTCAGAGATAGGATAACTCTATTGACGGGGAGACAAATCTATCGTATTTAGTTGGGGGAGTGAACTGCTGCCGGGATGGCTGATATCACCATGGCAACCGCGAGATTGTCAAACTTATAATGTTGAAATGTTGAATGTAAGAATTTTCTTTATGGTACACAGTAGAATGAGTAGATGGATCCATTTTGAATAGTTTGGAAAGTTTCTGGTGTAGAATTGGCACTTCGGATTTCGAAATGTTGGTATACGTGGTATTATAAGTTTTGTAATATTCATTAATATTTTAATTTTAGTATTATAATTGTTTCTGATACTGAGTTGTATATATATGCGTATTTCATATTGGTGTTTGGAAGATAAAACATATTTTTATTATTTGACTTATAAGCCTATACACGAGGTCTGATCAAAAAGTTTCGGGACACATTTATTTATTGCAAAACTAAATGTTACATACCTAATCAAATTTGTCTCCTTCAAAGTAGTCTCCTTCTGATTGTAAACAGTGATTCCAGCGGTCCAACCATTTATTGAAGCACTTGTTATACTCCTCTTTCGAAATGTTCTTCAATTCTCATGTCGCATTTTGTTCGAGCTCTGCTACTTCCTGAAATATTTTTCCCTTGAGGGTGTTTTTCAGCTTGGGGGAACGGGAAAAAGTCATAGGGTGCCAAATCCGGAGAATACGATAGTATGGGAACCAGTGGAAAGTTGTGCTTCGTTAAGAATTCCCTTATGAAGAGTGCAGTGTGAGAGGGCGCACTGTCGTGATGCAACATCCACGAACCCGACTACTATTTTGTCGGGTATTTTGCATTCTCCATAAGGAATTCTCAACGAAGCACAATATTCCACTAGTTCCCCAACCACCGTATTCGCCGGATTTGGCACCCTGTGACTTTTTCCTGTTCCCCAGGCTGAAAAACACCCTCAAGGGAAAAGGATTTCAGGAAGTAGCAGAGATAGATCAAAATGCGACACGAGAACTGAAGAACATTTCGAAAGAAGAGTATAACAGGTGCTTCAATAAATGGTTGGACCGCTGCAATTACTGTTTACAATTAGGAGGAGACTACTTTGAAGGAGACAAATTTGATTAGGTATGTAACATTTAGTTTTGCAATAAATACATCTGTTCCGGAACTTTTTGATCAGACCTCGTATTTACTGTATATAGTAATATAATATATCCCCCCCCCCTCCCTCTCTCTCTAAAAAAAATACATGGTGCAGATTAAGTAGTTTAGTGTTTTATAGTAGCCTTTATTTTCCACTATCCTCTAATGCATAATTAGGTACGCGAGGTAAGTGTACACATGGTGTGAATGAACTCTGAAGTTATTTTTTTCATTATATTTTTATCTACTTTCTTATAAATCTTGTCTCACAACAGTTTTCTGTCAGCAATGTTTGGTGGAGGAGGGAGAGAGTCTTGTCTGTTCTATACTTTACTATTACTAATATTCCCGCGTGAAAGCTTTACGCGTCTATAAGTGTAAGCATGGTAGAAGTTTTCAGTACTCTTTGTTTTCAGTTCCACTTTCTTTTTTCTCTGCCTTCTTGGGCTAACCTTGAGTGGATCTTAGGGTTTGTGTAGCCTCTAATTCTGTAACTCTGTAACTCCCTGTTTATTTAGTTTCTCCTATTTTATTCATAATAAACTCAATGTTTCTCTTAGCTGCAATGTATCTTATACACCATCCACCCGCCTCAACACACACAGCTATGGCTACCGTACGAAACAGCGACATTTCAGCATTCTCAGTTTTTAACTGCGACACAACGTTATCTAAATAACCTCACTGACCTAACCTAACCTAACATAACATAACATAACCTAATATAACCTAACCTAACCTAACCTAAATGAACTATAAAAAATAAATATAAATAAATTAATAGTTTAATTATAACATTACAATCATTATAATCTTGTATTATTTATTTTTAGCAATAAGGAGAGATATATTACACCTAACGTAACCTATCGTAACCTAACCTAACCTAGGTTCATCTTTAATATATCCCATTTTTTTTATGATATTTAATGAATTCCAACGGAAAAATTCAAGTCTGAAACTATGTTGACACCGCTTATGTCGTTATGTTGCTACCAACACATTCGTAGCACGATGAGTTTGGTGTGTATCCTAAAAACTTTCACTGTTTCGTAAGTACACACACACACACACACACACCACACACACATAAAACACACAAACACACAATTTCGGTACTTTTTCTCAATCTTTTCCCTTACTTTTGCTCCTGAGAAGTTGGTTTTGCGTGGAAAGTCGATGCGTTTGAAGGTCTGAAAAGCAATCAAAATTGTCGATACGTTTTTGTTAACCAGTCACCGACATTGTTGGAAGTTGGAAAATATTTCAAGACATCAGACTTCAAACGGAGGAATAACACAAGGAAAAAGTATCTGTTCATTTTTTTAACGGAAATTTTGATATATATCTTTGTACCGAATGTATATACTGTGTGTGTGTATATATATATATATATATAACGTAAAGAACGACGCTTGTATAGGAGATATTCCGCGCAAGACGAGAGAGAGCACGAAACAAATGAAAAAATGAGGTAACCACCCGGGAATCGAACCCGGGATCTTCCGATTGCCGGTCAGATGCGATACCATTACACCATGGGCCTCACTCTTCCAAAT
>JAJOZX010001370.1:712500-725000 GCA_023014485.1 Bathynomus jamesi | reverse complement strand
TAATCTTGGAATGTAACTTTTCCATTGACAGCGCTTCAAATGCGTTGGACAGACGATTCTGAAATTCCTACCTCACGACTCGCTTGCCGCACAGATTTTCTTGGACTTTGGTGATACGTTTCCAGTACTCTTTCTTGCTTTGTGGGGCTTGTCGATGTCCGTGGTCTTCCGGAACGCTTCTTGTGGACATTCTGAAGAGTTCCATCGGCTTCAAACTTATCTCTAATTCGAGTGATGGTAAGTCGCGTTGGTGGATCTGTTTGAAACTCCCTCCTAAACTGTCTTTGCACTTCAACTGCGTTTTCACACTTCCAGTAGCATTTTAGAATGAATTTCCTTTGTTCAAAGCTTAGTCTGACTGCCATTATTAATTCTAATGGGTTTAACTTGGAAAGAAAGAAACATCAATTGAGCTATCAGCTGTTAAAGTGTGTATACATTTTTTTGGGACGCCCTGTATATATATATATATATATATAATATATATAATATAAATAATCTACCTCTCTATTTCCCTATCTACCTGTCTATCCATCTATTTGTGTGCCCTTTTATGTATCTATTATTATTGTTTCACAGAGCCCATTATATTGTAATTAATTATCATCGGCGTGTGTATAATACACCTTTTTATTATGCAAATTTCAAACACGAATGAAAGAAAAACGAAGAATATTTCTTCTTGTTTTTTTTTCCATTTTTTACTGTTATAAATTTTGGTTCGAATTTTAATAATGTGAAAATAGAACAGCTTCAAGAGGTAAGAAGTTCCTTCATTTTTACCAATTCGGTAAAAATATTTCCTTTTTCTATTATGTGTGTGTGTGTGTGTGTGTGTGTGTGTGTGTGTGTGTGTGTGTCTTTGATGAACCTTTAAAAGCGCCAGATATCTTCTTCCCCACGTACGACTACATCTGTAAACATTACAAGTTACTGAGGTGTTCGATATAAAATCTGAATTTAGATGGCACAAACCTCCGATTTCTTTTTTTACTAATGAAAGGAAATATCTATTCGGGCTTTCTTATTCGGGTGAGAAACTAAACAAAGCCCTCTCTAATGAATTTAACAAACGATCCCATATCTTAGAAGCAGACCTCTCCGCTTCTCGCTCTGCAAATGAGGTTATGGCAAAGAGAGAGAGAGAGAGAGAGAGAGAGAGAGAGAGAGAGAGAGAGAGAGAGAGAGAGAGAGAGAGAGAGAGAGAGAGAGAGATAAGAATTATAAAGTTATCTTCTATAGAATTTAGACCGACACCGGATTTATAAGCGTTGGTCTAGAAAAGAGGTTTCTCTATATTAGATTAATGGGTTCATGTGGGTGTAAAGAGGTATCTCTCTTAATAGGTTAACGGGTTCATATGAAGGAAGGATTCTCTGTAATAGGCAAGAGGTTCGCGTATGGGTAAATGGGTCTCTATTATAGGCGAATGTTTTTATAAGAGTAAGGTGATTGGGAGGAGGAGGGGCGAACAAAAGCAAAAATTAAAGTCTACGGAAAATTGTTCCATGTTTCACTATATCACTATTTCCGAAAGTTGTTGTTGTTGTTGTTGTTGTCCAACTGGAATCATTGATTTATTAATACGAACTCGAAGTGGAAATAATCTCGCACATTACAAAGAAACCACTGGTAACTACTCATGATACAAAGACAAGAAAAGCGCGCAGTGAGCTCCAAAACCTGTCGAGTGAATTTTAAATATCTGAACGACTCAAACTTTCGTAAAAAAGACAGGAAATAATACTAATCTTTTCATAAATTATAGTATGTGAGTCTTAGTCTATTTCACCGCTCGCGAAAAGTAGCAATTCTGGCGATCTAGACACGCCACGCGAACATCCCAATTTTCAGTCACTAAATTTCACAATAATTATTTATTTATAGGATTGAACTTTTTGCTTTTTGTTAACATAATATGGATTATAACATATTACAAATATATTTTAAAGTTTTAAGAAAAGTTTCCTGTAGGAGTTAAGATTAATTAAATTAAGAACAAAATCTAACAGAGTGCATACGCGAGAATAGTTAAAAATAAACTTCACCGCGAATCTAAAAATTATTTACAGTACAAACTAACAGTACAAAAGACTAATTTTTAACAGTACGTGTAAAGAACTAAATGAGATGAGTCGTATGTACTAAATTCCTAGTTCATACCTAATATTTTCCTGAAAATATTACGTATCTGGAGTCGAACCCACGATATCAGTGTCTTCATTTCTCTTATAGAGATACTGTGTTACACAGTGAAATATAATGGCGCTGGCTTCGCTTGTAGTAATTTTGTAATATATTGACATTTCTCTGCTCAGACAGTGTGTGCGTGTGTGTGTGTGTGTGTGTGTGTGTGTGTGTGTGTGTGTGTAGTTCATCTTAAACTCGTAAAATATAAAGTTACCGTAGTTAATATTTTTATGATATATAAAATATCTCTGAATACAAAATTCCATTCTCTATAAAAATAATTACTTGTTTTTTGTTATTTATTCTCTCTCTTTTTGTTATTTATTCTCTCTCTCTCTCCCTCTCTCTCTCTCTCTCTCTCTCTCTCTCTCTCTCTCTCTCTCTATATATATATATATATATATTATATTTGTGGCTAACAGTATCCTCGCAGCAATATTCTGTTATCTTCAGTACAACTATATCTCTGTTATCTCTTCTTTTCAACCAAATCTCTCAATAGCGGCTCAATTGAGATAAAATAGAAGGACATATAAAATAGACCATTTAAAAGTCTTTTAAAAAAATCCAGTGTGTTTAATTTTATTAAAAAATAATACTTAATTAGAACATAAGAACATCGTAGAATAGATACAGTTCTGATACACTGTATCGAACTTTCGCGAACGCAAACAAACTTACTCCTAAACTACTGTGTATACACACACACACACACGCACACACACACACACACACATATATATATATATATATAATATATATATATATATATATACGAGGTTTGTTCAAAACGTATCCGGACTGATGCGATTATAGACAGAATATGGTACTTATAGAGTTTGGGGCTTAATCTCCCTCAAAGTACGCTCCTTCTGAAGCCACATACTTTGCCCAACGATCCTGCCACTGTTGAAAACATTTTTCGAAACCACTTTTCGGAATGGCCAAAAGCTGCTCCGTCGAATTTCTTTTAATGGTCTCAATATCATCGAATCAGTGTCCTTTCAAGGTTTGTTTGAGCTTCGGAAACAGAAAAAAAAGTTCCATGGAGCCAAATCCGGCGAATATAGAGGCTGCTGTACTTGGGAGGGTAGAGGTTTTTGGCCAAAAATTGTCGGGCAAGTAGCGACGAGTGAGATGGCGCGTTATCGTGATGAAGCATCCAATTCCCGGACTCCCACTTCTGCAGCCGTTTCCTCCGAACTGCTTCACGTAGACGTATCAAAACTTCAATGTAAAATTCCTTGTTGATTGTTTACCCCTGTGGAGCATATTCATGGTGCACAAAACCTTCACAGTCAAAGAAAAAAACAAGTAACACGAAGAAATCGCCGCGAAACAAAACAAGTTTAACTTTATCGGCTCACCACAGTGGACTGACGTTACACAATGAAGTGCAACCTTATCAGTCAACTTGTCTCGACATGCAGAGACATGCGTAGCACAGTCACAACCCCCAAGCGTGACCTTGTTCTAAACATAAACATCCTGTTAGGATACCTTTTGAACAGACCTCGTTTATATATATATATATAATATATATATATATAATATATATATATATATATATATATACACAGGGTGTCCGATAAGTCCGGAACCATAGGGTAAAATAAGTAATTCATGTTTTTCCGTTTATGCAAGTGCCCATGATGTCTTTGAGTAAGGAAGAACGCATCTAGGTAATTCTGCTCGTAGGAAATCGGAGTCAGAGGGAGGTCGCTGAGGAATTTAACAGATTGCATCCGGACCGCGCGCCGATAACACAGCTGTGTCGGCAAACTTGTAGCAAAGTTCAGGGAAACGGGATCCATAGGATATAAACCACGCAGTGGACCTCCGAGGACATCCACCGACGATGACACAGCCGCTACCATTCTCGCTCATTTCACAAAGTCCCAAAAAGTCTCTTCGGCGGTTGTCTGCTGAGAGAGGAGTGTCGAAAAGCAGCATCCACCGCATTCTTCAAGTACACAAATGGCATCCTTACAAACTTCAAATCCTGCAGAAATTAAGCGAAGATGATCCAGACCGACGGATGGAATTTTGTGAATGGGCTACGGAACAATGTGCTCAAAGTGCCATTTTCCCGTCCACCATTCTGTTCAGTGATGAGGCTATTTTTTACGCAAATGGTGAGGTGAACCGACAGAAAACCCACTACTGGTCGCAAGACAACCCTTACTGGTTTACTGCTTCAAAGGAACAAGATGTCGCTTGTGTGATGGTATGGTGTGGCATTTGGAAAGACCGTATCATAGGCCCCTTCTTTTTTGATGACACTATCACAGGAAACGCCTACTTGCGTATGCTCAACGAGGAAGCATTCCCCAGTGTCTCGAACACAGATGGAGATTTCCCAACATGGTTCCAGCAGGATGGTGCTCCTGCCCATTACAGCATCCGGGTAAGAGAGTGGCTGCACCGACAATTCCCTGGTCATTGGATAGGACGTCGAGGGCCTGTAGAGTGGCCGGCGAGGAGCCCCGATCTCACCCCGTTGGATTTTTATCTCTGGGGTCACTTGAAGGCGTTGGTCTACGCGGAGAAAATTCAGAGTGTTGCACATTTGCTGGAGCGCATCATCGACGCATGTAACACCATCACTCCTGATACCATTCGCCGTGTGTTTGCTGACTGGATATCTCGTCTGCCTTCGTGTATCAATAATAATGGTGGACACATTGAACACGTTCTGTGAATAAAAGCCGTTTTTATCATTTTGCCCTATGGTTCCAGACTTATGGGACACCCTGTATATATATATATATATATATATATATATGATGAATAAAACCACGAAGGAAAGGAAACAGAATGGTGCTCAAGCGCTTTCGTTTAATGACATCCTCAGGAACACTGAAGTACATAAAGAGTTACAGCCGATATATACGTTACAGAAAAAAAAAAAAAAAAAAAATAATATATATATATATATATATATATATATATATATATAATATATATAAATAATTTTATATATACAATAAACGGAGAAATAAAAATAAAAATTAAACATTAAAGGATTGTGGGAGGAGCATACAAATTTGTAAGGAAAAACTACCGACTTTTAGCACTTTTGCTCGAATCCAACACAAGATCAGATGAATTGTTTCCAACCAATGTTATAGTTAATTAAAAAAAATAATAAATTGAAAAATAAAAATAAAAATAAAACTTATAAGAGGAGCATACAAATTTATACTGGAAATCTGTCCAGGTTTTAGCACTCTGCCCTTCTTGTCTAAGTTCGATATATGTATAAAAATAAATTGAAAAATAAAAGTTATTAGAGTAGCACACAAGTTTACGAAAGGTTTAGCGTTCTACCCTTCTTATCTAAATCCGTTCTGAAGGAATTCAAAACAGCAGGATCGAGTTGAAAAAGACCCTTCCTTATGTTGAAGTTATTTGTAAGTTGGATAATGGCAGACTCAAGAATATTTCTATTAACAATGTTGCTAGAGTGAAACAAAACTGAAGCATTATTCCAATCAATACAGTGGGATAACTCTGACAAATGGCCAAAAAGGGCACTGGACGACTGTCCTGTTCTAACGGAATATTGATGCTGTTTAATACGCGTGTGCAAATCCTTTCCCGTCTGACCTATGTAAAAGGAATCACATTGTTTGCAACCAATTTTATAGATAATGCCTGAATTATTGGTAGGGCTATTTTTTACTATGATATTTTTCACAATATTGTTATATGAAAATACTACATTAATATCCAAAAGTTTAAGTACATTAGCAATGCCTAAAAAGCCCGGAAAAATGGAAGTACTAAAATATTCTTTGACAAAGTGCGAGTGTTATTATTCACACGATAGAAAGTTCGTTTTGCCTTGTTGAGACAAGATTCCATAAACGCAGATGGATAATACAGATCACTTCCAATATCGTTGATTTTTTCCAATTCGGCATCGATGTATTCCGGACCTGACAATCCTAAGGGTGCGGAGAAACATTGAAGAGAAAATGGCCTTCTTAGTGGGGGTGTCATGTCCCGAGTAAAAGTGTACGTAGTATTTTCATATAACAATATTGTGAAAAATATCATAGTAAAAAATAGCCCTACCAATAATTCAGGGTAAAATTGGTTGTAAACAATGTGATTCCTTTTGCATAGGTCAGACGGGAAAGGATTTGCACACACGTATTAAACAGCAGGAATATTCTTGAGTCTGCCATTATCCAACTTACAAATAACTTCAACATAAGCAAAGGTCTTTTTCAACTCGATCCTGTTGTTTTGAATTCCTTCAGAACGGATTTGGATAAGAAGGGTAGAACGCTAAACCTTTGGTAAACTTGTATGCTACTCTAATAACTTTTATTTTTCAATTTATTTTTATATACGGGTCTCCAATAAACCTTAGCCCCCCCGCCCATGGCCTAAACCATTAGTGGTACAGTAAAACTAAACATACTTTACAAAAGAGAAATTAATCCTGCATTTAATGAAAACAATTAAAACTTGGTGTTCCCGCCATTGGCTTCCAAGACAGCCTGAATTCGCTTTGGGTAGCTTGCCAAAAGTGACGTGAATAGATCTTGATCGTTACGCAAATTTGCTAAGACAGTTTCAATGTGTTGCGTCATTGTATCCTTCGAAAATCGATTTGCTGCAGGTTCTTGAAACAAGAGACATTCAACCTTGTCCTTTATAACTGATCCAATGTGTTCACAGACGTTCAGGTCAGGAGAATTTCCTGGCCATTCTTCATTTCCAAAGAAATCGATCTCATGGTTCCGCAACAACTGTTGAGTGGCTAATGCCTTAAAGCAGGGGGCCTTATCGTGCAGAAGTGTGACCTGATCGACATCCATAACATTGTTTGGGTTTCTTAGAAAAGGAATGACATGCTGGGATAGAATAATATCACGAAAATACTGTCCATCCCAACTCTCACCATTTGGCTTCAGCACCCACATGAGCTTCTTTGCAGTGAACAAAACAAACACACCAACACAGTCTGGACTTTTTAATAATTCGCGATAATGTTCATTGTCATCGATTTCATCTGGTGTTGTGGCCCACATTCGATCATTTTGGTAGTTAGGCCGACGTGTTACGTAAACAAAAAATTCATCGGAGACAGCTAAATACATGGAATCATCCACATCCCAATCTTCAAGATAATGGGCAAACCACATTCTGTCATTGATGTTAAGTTGAGTTTTTCTTGGCTTTGGAAATTCATGCCAAGGCTTTAAACCTTGCCTATGACGGTACAGTCGAATGATCTCACCACTAACGATCTTTCCTCTCAACACTTCGATCTCTAGAAAGTTTAGCACAGCTGTTTTTCCGCTTACGCGTACCACTTTCAATGATGTCCTTTGTTTCCTGAGAGAGTGGCAAATTTGGGCGCCCAGATTTGGTTGTATTCATTTCACATTCATCCAAAGTTTTATTCCAATTTCTTTTGACGAAGTCCTCACTTCTTCGCAACTTTTTGGCAACCCATGAACGTGTTATAAAGGTGGCTCCAGCATCACGAGCTTCCCGAAATGTTATTGCTCGTATGCGATCTATCACACGTTGCCTCTCCGAATCACCAATTAATTAAGAAGCCATTATATTATCACTTTATCAGCTAGAGTAATTTTAATACCTGCAATAAATAAAGAATTTTATATATTTTTATAATCACTAAAAACTATTTCGATATAAGTAAACATGTAAGCTGCAAATGGGAGGCTAAGGTTTTTTGGAACCCCTTATATCGAACTTAGACAAGAAGGGCAGAGTGCTAAAACCTGGGCAGATTTCCAGTATAAATTTGTATGCCCCTCTTATAAGTTTTATTTTTATTTTTATTTTTCAATTTATTATTTTTTTTTAATTAACTATAACATTGGTTGGAAACAATTCATTTGATTTTGTGTTGGATTCGAGCAAAAGTGCTAAAAATCGGTAGTTTTTCCTTACAAATTTGTATGCTCCCACAATCTTTTAATGTTTAATTTTTATTTTTATTTCTCCGTTTATTGTATATATATATATATTTTTTTTTTTCTGTAACGTATATATAGGCTGTAACTCTTTATGTACTTCAGTGTTCCTGAGGATGTCATTAGACGAAAGCGATTGAGCACCATTCTGTGTTTCCTTTCCTTCGTGTTTTTATTCATCATAAATATTTTTCACGTGTTACTTTCGTGAAATAGTTTTCATATATATATATATATATATATATATATATATATATATATATACCTGAAATATTCTAAAAAATCTCGAGTTTATCTGTAGATAATCTATATAGAAGGGGGTTCATTATCCCAATGTTATTTTTAGAGTTCGTGTCATGAGATCATGAGGTTATGAAGTCGTAAGGTCATGAGGTCGAGGAGAGATTATAGGCAGGTCACGCGTTAGATGAATTCTAATTTCTAACATTTGAAATGTCCTTCAGTACGTTCAAAGTAAAAGTATTTCAAATAGAGAGAGAGAGAGAGAGAGAGAGAGAGAGAGAGAGAGAGAGAGAGAGAGAGAGAGAGAGAATTTTCTTGTTTCTCAATCTTTACACACATTGTCTTTTTTCAGAGTGGAGCATTGGGCACAATTGATTGGAAACCACATATTTCACCTTCTCAACACGGTTGCAAAATATGCAGAAATTGAAGAGGTAAGGCTGATGATAATTATATATATATATATATATATATATATATATATAATATATATATATATATATATATATATATATATATATATATATAGTTTACACATGTTTTATGCATTTCAACTTTTTCTTTTAAATTTACTCATTCATAAATGAAGCTCATCGTTCCCCTCTTTCGTGCATCGGTCCCCTCACTCCCCCCCCCACACTCTTTAAAATCCTATTATTCTCTTCCCTCTCCCTTCTCCCTTTATCACGTGACCGAATACTGTACCTGAACATCTTGGTTCTATTTTATGTCTTGTGATTTCTTTCTCTCCACTTTTGTGATTAAATTGTTTTTTAATTCAACCAAAAATTTACAGTTATTTCCACTAAAAATCTTTTTTATGCCTTTATTAAGGCGTTATTTTTAAAATCACCCTTGCCCTAAGCTACGTTCATTACTTTGGCTTAACCCTTTAATGCCTAAGGGGCTTTTGTGAACTGAATAAAATTGGCTGGCGTTAGCCACAACAAAATCAATAAAACGCCGCTGGGTGATAAAGGGTTAATTTAAGAACACGTTTCTTACGCCCTAATATAGTAAGCCGGTAAATAAATGCTTTAAAAACGTTTCATTTAAGGCTTATTAATTATCTTATATGTCGTAAAGGAGAACGAAAATAGCCAAAACTGGACCTATTGACGTTGGGTAGACCGAGAAATTCATTGACACTGTAATAACCTAATTTAACCTAACTTACCCTTAGCTAACCTAACCTCACTTAATATGTCGTCATCCAGCTACAAAACAAAGTAACAATAATTACCCTAATTGTGGAAAAAGTCGCTTTTAAAACCCATGATTCATTCAAGGCATAAAGAGATTTGTAGTAATTGCAGGTATAGAACTCCAAGAACTAATTTCTAATTCATATTTAAATTAAGAATCCTGCAATATATATATATAATATATATATATATATATATATATATATATATTATATATATATATATATATATATATATATATATATATATATATACACACCGTGAAATAAAAATAAAAAAGATGTTGAAGCGTGTGAAATATTGACGAAAACTCTACGGAGAGGTAACCGATAGTTTCACTGACTCATCATAAAATACTTCCAATAGTTTAAGTAATTCTGGGGAAGGTAATCAATATTGCACCTTTATATATACATATATATATATATACGAGGGTAATTCAATAAGTATCCGCACTTTTTATTTTCACAATTTTATTTTCACATTTGATAGATTATAAACATCACTTCTCAACATAGTTTCCCTGTTTCTCAATACACTTAGTCCAGCGATCTACAAGCTTTCTGATGCCATCACAAAAGAATGTTTTTGGCTGTGTGCGTAGCCAGTCATGCACCGCCTCCTTCAGGTCATCATCGCCTTGGAATCGCTGACCTCTCAAAGCGTCTTTTAGTGGTCCAAACAAGTAAAAATCCGAAGGTGCCCGGTCTGGACTGTAGGCTGGATGGTCGAGAACTTCAAATTTAAGTTCTTGAAGGCATTTTCTAGTCTGTGCAGCGGTATGAGGGCGCGCATTGTCGTGTAACAGAATAACACCTTCCGAAGCATGTCAGAATACGATTCACTTGTTACTGTAGTTCCACGCTCTAGATAATGTTCAAGGATAGGGCCTCGTGTATCCCAAAACAGTGTCAGTATAACTTTACCTGCTGACGGCTGCGCTTTGAACTTCTTTGCAACGGGAGATGTTGGATGTTTCCATTGCATGCTCTGTCGTTTGCTTTCTGGTTCATAGCGATGGATCCATGTTTCATCTCCAGTGATAATGCGCTCCAAAAAGTTTTCACCTTCATTATGATACCGCGCCAAAACACGAGAGCAGACCTCCATACGATTACGCTTGTGCTCTTCTGTCACAGAGCATGCAATGGAAGCATCCAACATTTCCCGTTGCAAGGAAGTTCAAAGCGCAGTCGTCAACAGGTAAAGTTATGCTGACACTGTTTTGAGATACACGAGGCCCTATCCTTGAACATTATCTAGAGCGTGGAACTACAGTAACAAGTGACTCGTATTCTGACATGCTTCGGAATGAGTTAAAGCAGGCAATTCGCACAAAACGGAGAGGGAAAATGTCGGAAGGTGTTATTCTGTTACACGACAATACGCGCCCTCATACCGCTGCACAGACTAGAAAATGCCTTCAAGAACTTAAATTTGAAGTTCTCGACCATCCAGCCTACAGTCCAGACCTGGCACCTTCAGATTTTTACCTGTTTGAACCACTAAAAGACGCTTTGAAAGATCAGCGATTCTAAGGTGATGATGACCTGAAGGAGGCGGTGCATGACTGGCTACGCACACAGCCAAAAACATCCTTTTGTGATGGCATTAGGAAGCTTGTATATTGCTGGACTAAGTGTATTGAGAAACAGGGAGACTATGTTGAGAAGTGATGTGTTTATAATCTATCAGATGTGAAAATAAAATTGTGAAAATAAAAAGTGCGGATACTTATTGAATTACCCTTGTGTGTGTGTATATATATATATATATATATATATATATTATATATATTATATTATATATATATATATATATACACAAGGGTAATTCAATAAGTATCCGCACTTTTTATTTTCACAATTTTATATATATATATATATATATTATATATATATATATATATATATATAATATATATATATATATATATATATATATGGCTCGGATTTGTGTGTAATAAAATAATTTTTGGTCCGAAAAATCAGGGACTAACTAATATTTGTTTATATTTCCAAGTTTTTAATCCCTTACGCTTTCGTTAAGGGGTAAAAAGGGGTTTTCTTTAAAAAAAATTACCCTGTACAATGATTATTTTTACAAATTTCACCCACGTTGAGGTTTTAATCTAAAAAGTCGATATTCAGATAACTCGGATGATAATGTACCCAGGTTATAGACCCCAAGTTATTTGTTTTAGGTTAGGTTAGGTCAGGTTAGGTTAGGTTTAACCTAACAATACCTAACCTAAACTAACCGAACTCGGAGTAGAAAATCTAGAATATTAATCTTCTCCGAAGTATTGGTTATACAGACAGCATTAAATCTGAGCAAAATATCTCTCTCTCTCTCTCTCTCTCTCTCTCTCTCTCTCTCTCTCTCTCGCTATATATATATATAACATCACCTACAGTTATGAATAAACTTTACTAATCGATTTCAGTGTTAATTAAATAGAGATAAGACATAGATAATCCATATTTACAACCAATAATAGTTGATGAAATTTTAAGAAATTATTTTATCGATATTTTATATATATATATCTATCCATTTTATATATATATATATATATATACATATATATATAAAGATAGATAGATAGATAGATAGATAGATAAATATATATATATTTTAAATAAAAGTAGAGAGAAATTACCCCTTGTCGAACTCCATTGCTTATCTACCACTCATCCGACAAAGAGAATTTGAACCCACATAACTTTCACGGAATGATTGTTCTGTCAATATGTGATTGATAAGTTCGGTAGGACTCATGGGGATTCCGAAAGCCTTTCCTTTTGGGACATAAAATGTTCCGGTAATCTTTGTCAAAAGCTTTCGCCACACACTTCCAGGAAGCAGTGAAATGCTTTTGAATTATTGCCACTGTAATAGA